>CAJQUW010001070.1:0-67855 GCA_907163375.1 Prostheceraeus crozeri | reverse complement strand
TATGCGCCAAAGATGTCAAAAAATTGTATTACCGTAGTGAAAATTTTGTTTCCTAGGGTAATTCAGCGCGTAGATTTCATATTTGGCATTAGTTTACACAAATAAAGTGTGTTTTTTTCCCATAGATATCGGATGTTTAAAAATTTAAACATTGCGCAAATTCAATATCAAAACGTATAATTTCATCCTTAGACTTCATTTTTTATCAGGACAAAAAACACGTTTCAGCGTGTGTGATACATTTTGAAACACTTGGGATGTAAGTTTCGGCCACATTTTTCGCACTGAAAACTGGCGTTATTGCCACAGATACCGCAACGATTTAGTTTTGCGGGAACAACAAGATGGTTGAGCCCGTCATATCGCAATTCATCCATGACGGATCGTCTGACACTTCTAGAACTGGATCGTGCCGATATCGCTTCTGCTAGCAGAGATTCGGACAGCTGGATTCGGAATTGTAACAAATCCATTGGCCGTTCGTTGAGATTCGCACACAACATTCGATGAAGTAGCCATGCATTGACTACGGCAACATCAATCAAATGCAAAAATATTGGGTAATACCATTTTTTGCCGCGAATCGAAATGCGGTAATATCCGACGTCTTGATCATTTCTATCAACGCCGCCCATCGTCTTGTTATACAATTTTATAGATTCGGGACATGAGATTGTCTTCAAAGCGCGTTCCTTTCGAAAGAATCGGCGCGCTGTCCCCATGGGCTCGCTACTGCGGCAGTCGATGCAACGTGCACGACCTTGTTGTCTTTCCAACTAGTCAGATGAACACCAGAACACTTGTCAAACCTGTGAATGAAATTTATGAATTCAGAAATGTTGTCAAACTTATATTTGATTTCACAAACATGCACTTACCACGTAATCGCAACTTCCTCTTTCTTTGCCATCTAATTCACTCATGTTGGATGGAGCATTTGGAATTCTTGGACGCCGGATCGTTCCTGTCGCCTTGATGTTCAATTCATTGAGATAACGAAGAAGAGAAATGGATGTAAAATAATTGTCCATCGTGACATGAAGTTGAGTATCCATAAACCTTTTCTGGATAACTTTCATCAAATAGATGACAACGTTTGCTGATGGTCCCAAGTCGTGCTCTGGTGTAGGCTTTTCAGCAGCTCCAGGGTACGGAGAGAATTGATAGACGTAACCTCGTTGGCTCGCGATCACCCAGGCCTTGAATCCGAAACGAATCGGCTTTCCTCTGATAAATTGTTTTGACGAGTGTCGACCAAAATAAGGGACAATGCATTCATCCACACTGAAATATTCTGTTGCAGGCCGTATTTCAAGAAATTTTCGTTTAATGATTTCAATAGAATATTTACTTTAAAGAATTTATCCTCAGGGTGATATTTTGGCATCATCATTGTTACAAAAAATGCAACCTAGAAAACAACTTTTCAAATTCTTTTTGTGACATGCTTTCAGATATAATCTTGTTTCTCAGCAAATCACTTTTTGACCAATACAATCTTCGTCGTGGATAAACCCAAAACACCAGATATAATCAAAATGCCCAAAACCGCATATATTTGATCTGCTGTGAAACTCTCATTGGTATACCTTTCAGTTTCAATGAGAATGGATTCTATTAGCTTTGAAATCAAAAACAACCTGAAGAAATCCACTGGCTTTTCACATTCATTTAATTCGTTCTGATTCTCTTCTATCATTTCGTTATTCACTACCATGCGATTGTTACTGTCTTTCTTTGTCCACTGACACGAGATTTTTCTTTTCTTACCACTTTGCGTATTCGCATCCGCCTTGTCTTGGTGATCTTCTGATGTAACCAGTTCAACCTCTGATAATAGCTGATTACGATGAAGATGATTGATATTTCCTTCATCCTCATCCCCACTTTCTTCCTCGGAATTTTGACCATCATTAGGTGGAAGCATAACCACCGCCTCGCAATCTTCTTCGTCATCGGAACCCAATACTCGGTCAAGTGCCTCTTGTGCTGTCATTTGTCTGAAAAAAATATAATTTTTTAACTCTTTTTATTATCTTTGTTTTTATTGAAATTACTCTTGAAATTAAGAAGTAGGTTGTCTGCTTATATTTAAACTTAAAAACAGAGTGCTTATCAATATGTGCAGTAGCCGACTTGCTAACGTGACTGCTTCAAAGCGTCTAGAGACGAGGGTTCGAACCCAGCTAGCAAAATTATTTTTTCCATCTATACGCCAAAAACTTGATAAAACAACTTAATGATTGTTTTGGACGGTGTCAGTGCACTAATAGATAACAAAATTCACTACAATTTGATCTCTAAGTTGACATACAGAATCATGTCATAATCAAAATGATCTCGCATATGCGCGATGTTTAAATTTTTAAACATTACATAATTTTCCTTAAAAAAATCAGAGGTTTGTATTTCTTAATAGCTTTTGACTTGATAAAATCAAACTAACTAGCAGTTTTATTCTAAATATAGCAATATCATTCAGCAAAAATGTTCGTCAGATCAAAATATTACCTTGTTCTCTTCATATTGTTCAAATATTCCTTTGTACGAAAAGTGCGTTCAATTCACCTCGAAGATACGAATAGAAAAAGCGAAACATCAATTCAAAAAAGAATGAAACTTAAACAATAGCAGTATGAAATTGATGATTATGCAAAAAAATATGCGATATATTGCAAATTTAGGAACTTATTGTGAAAAAACTTCACTAGAATTTTTGTTTAAAATTTTAAACATTGCGCATAAATGGGTTATGTGACGTACTATGTGAATTGTTGTGCAGTAATGAATAATCTGCTATATACAGGTAGATACTATTTTCTGACATTTAATCATAGAAACACAGCTTCAAAGAAATAGCAAATTCACTTTCGCTTGCGTAGGTTGAACTTGACCGTTGAAGATTCTTACCAAATGGAGCTGTATTGTAAATCGTCGAAATGATCTTACTCGCGCACAAAATGGAAGCATAATCTCAAAAATCAATGTATACAGTGAATAACTCTAAATTGCATTAATAAGAAAAAGCTGAAGAAGAAAAACTCCCATATGACTGAATGTGATATTTTCGTGAGAAGCTGTTATCGAAGAAAGAGTGCAATTTTTGTCTAGCACTCCGTGTTCGGGGAGATTGTCGATCCACCTCGAACCACGAGTGCACATGTCTACCTGTGATTCTAATTGATATTAGTCCACTCTTCATGCTTTAATTGATGAACATATCGAAAATATAGCGCTAAAATTGTATTTGATTTAATACAACTAAATATATGTGTACACCGATATTAGCTCTGCACTTTGCTGGTTGGATTTCATTCATTAGGTGGTCCTATTTCGTTGAGCCCCTCGTAATATATCGCTCCCGCGCCACTAAAACACATCAAATAATATTTGAATTCTGACTCAGTGATCATTTTTCATATTCACAGAAAATTTAGTTCTATAGTTACTACTGTTAATACAAATTGAAAGTAAACAGCGATGGGCATGAAATCTTCAAAGAGAACACAAAGAAATCGCAACCAAATTAGAAGGCCGCCTAAAGCATTAAGTAAGGACTAAGTTAATTCTTCGTTATTTTTACACACTTACGCAGGTTTCATTTGTAAACTGGAAACATCGTATCCGATTGTTTGAAATTTCATTGATCATAATCGTGCATAGTTTCAATTAAATGTGCAAGATTCGTCGCTATATATTTATCAAAAAAGTATTTTTCTTTTTTTCACTTTTATGGACATTTTATCTTCTTATAGTCTGTGAAAGCAAGATCCCCGCATGATAAGAAAAATTTCGAAGTGCAAAACAAATAGTTTTATCTTGCCCTCTCGGAGATGTCGCCTCGCTTTAAGTTGGGAGAATACTCGCCGTCTGGTGCTGGTAGACTGAGCATTTGCCTTACAATCAGCAGTATAATATCACAGGTAATCCTGATCTTACAGTACCTAGATGGCAAAGTAAGACTTCACTACCAATGCAGTTGCAGACTGAAAATTTCAGAATCTTACTACGATTGATATTTATGGTCAGCTAACAAAACCATCCTCCTACGATACTTTTATACGAATTTAGAAGAACTATAATTGGATAGCAAGAATGATGCTGTCACAAACCTTTGCTGACTTTAACTTTTTGCTCCATGAATTGCTCACAACCAAATCAATTTGGCTGATTTATCCGAAGACAAATTATACTGACAAAACTCAATTACTGGATTCATTCGTTGAACTATTTAATAAAATTAGCAAACTAATAGCAAAAAATAAAATTCAATAGCAGTCAAATCCAGATATCAGCGGAAATGCCAAAAGCATCCGCTATCTGGCCTGTGTGTGTACATACGCATGTTACACGCATTTCAAAACATGAGGAAATACTAAAGAGATTTCTGCAATGCGTACTCACTATCATCAGTTTTCGACAAGCTACTTTAGTACTTTTGGATTCATTAAGTTGGGAATTATTAGGACTCTTTGGATCAGCAATTACATGTATTTTTTTCACGTGTTGAGGACTTTGTAATTTGCAGTGTATGCCGAGCAACACAACAGTAGCATAGACAAACTATGACATTATCAATAGTCGCTACAATACATGCTACTATGTACATTGTATTTTTTGCCTATATTTCACATACACAGAATTGACAAAACGGTGCGGAATATACGTAAATATAAAAACAATTTGAAAGTTGCTAATGATCTGAACGCCTCATCCCTTGTCACAAGGTGGTGCAAATTTTGTCGAAGCATTGATTGATAAATAGATCAGTATTGACCAGAATCTAGTTTTATCTAACCACTGCTACTCTTTCCGCTTCTCGTAAATTCATCACTTCAAGTGTTATTGACGTCTTGATTAATTATTGAAGCAATTAATTGAATCAATTATTCATATAACTCAAAAACGGAGTACTCAATGAACTCAGTGCTCTATTGTCATTGTTTGACTTGGGGAGAGATTAAATTCTAAATTCAATTATTTTGAAGTAATTCTTAAAGTAAAATGCTCAATGACTGTGATACTTTTTAGAGCAACTCTCAATTTTCATGCTTGAGATATGCACAGTTTCCTCGAGCATGTTTGTACCTTGCAAGACAGCTAGATGTTATTTCGATAATAGGTTTGTACTTTGTGCTGCTTGCTGCTCGCATGCTAAGGATAAAATCAACGTTGACGTCAGAAGCAATAATTGTATGCATGTCATAGACGTATTTTTTCTGCGTGTCGGTTGTACACTGAAGCTCGAATAGAACCATGAATCTGAGCGTTTTTGTTTTTTGATGATGATATAATTCTAAATGCCGATGTGAAAAGAAAGTTGCTTTTGAATACTGGTTGCATTGGCACACATCCCCATGATGAATTTATGCATAGAATAAATAGTTATAGCAGTCCATTGGACCGGAAATATAGAAAAGGATGAAGCAAAAACGTCTTACACGCTACAAATGCTCAGATGATGGAGCGAGTCCTTAATATTGAAGCTTCAAATGAGTATGAATCACAACTATATAATTTGTTTTCATGGATTTGATTCATGTATATGGTAGAGTAGTATGACATGCATGTACAGATGGACATTATGCTGCCACTCTATAACTTAAAATGACCAGAATGAGCAATCACATTGAAAGCAATATTGCGCTGTTCACACGCGTTGCCGTGACAGCAGTACCTAAAGAATGGGGCTTTCCCATGGCTGACCATCTTTACATATAGACATGGCGGCGCTGTGGCGGGACTAGGAGAGTGTACCGGCAAATCATGGATATATTTTAGTGCCACGGTCATCCTGGTGGAACGTTATTGGCAAGTCAAGTGTTTTAGAGTGTGTGCTTGCTTTATTAAGCTATTGCTCAGGTGTTGGGACTGACTGAGGAGGTTGGTCCTTGTTGAAATGTGGGATTTCATCTAAATTCTACTGAAGACTATATCATCGCACATGCGAATTCTGAATGGAGTTGTGTATACGCAAGAGTTTGGCCCTACTCGATTCCTAATGCGAAAATCATAATATAGTTCTACAAATAATGTGCACACCAGAGCTGGAGCTCGTCTGGGTCAGAACTTTTCTGCTCACTTTTGTTATTCATTTCTACACATTTTGCCGGAATGAGCATGTAACATTACGCTATATTGTTAAGCACTAGCGGGCATCCGTCTACCGTTCCTATTTGGGAACATTGTGCTAATCATCGAGTAGGTATATTTGGTAGAGTAGCAACTCATCAATAGCTAGATCCACCTTGAGCATGTAGTTTCGATTTTATTAAATGAACTCGAATGAGACCCAGCATCACACTTTTGGAGAAATTTTGGATTTGACTGATCGTGATAGCAAAACAGAAGGACTAATAGCATTTTACAAATCCTGCGTGTCATGTCAATCTGTGTGGAGAGGTAATATAGTCTGTTAAATTAGCAATCCGATGGGTTACTTACTATCCCTTGAATATACATAGCCTTATCAATAAGAGCTCTTTCTTGAGCGTGATCATATGACAAACTATCTGCTACTGGAAGAGCAAAATATGATGACCACTGACAATGATCAAAATGAACTTAAAAAATGTATATGGGTCCGCATTACTATTCAGATTTGAGTGAATCATAAAATTAATTGTAACGATGAAAATGGAATTCAAAATATGAAATTTCAGCCAAGAAGGCACAATGAGATGACGACGTATTTATGAAGATTTGCATATAATGCAGCTCATGAATTTCACTTGATAATCAGCTTAATTTCCGCTTAACTAAGATGCTTGTTAGCAAATGTTCATTCCCTTTGATATCCAACTTGTTTCATACTACTTATAACGGGGCGTCATCTCGGTAGCATATGAATGCAGGAATAATTTGAAAAAACTGCTCAAATATTTTTTTGGACCGCGGAAGGTTTATCTCCGCAAAAAACTGAATCTTCTCATATAAAAATGTTCTCTGTATATAAATACGTGTTTGAGTCGACACTCTACCTATAGATACTTACTATATGATGTTACTTCTAGAAATATTCATGTTTGCGTCGCTTCAAATTCACACTATCATTCATTTTTCATACATTTATGCAATGAATATTCATACAAAATTTACTTTAAAACTATTCAATTCATTTTTTCCTGTCATTGTGATGAAATTGCTCAGATGTGATGATCGACTTTCAACAGTACGTCACTGCTACATCCAGGAAGCCAGGAGATATTCAAGAACTCCATGAGAACCGCTGTGCTCAAACAACCTGTTTATCGCAATTGGATGAATGCTCAGCAATCTTGGATAAATTTGTGGGCGTTTGTTCTGTTCGTGGGAAGAAGTGTTGGCTCTTTGACTTTGAGAAAGCCACTATGATGGTGCAGCGTAGGCATCAGAAGCATTGCCATGATATTGCCATGACATCGCCGTCGTGAGGAGGAAGCTTCGCTGCATCTTGATTCACGACGTGACAATTTGTCTATAGCGAAGAAGGGCAAAGAAACTCGGACTGGAGATAGAAAGGTTACATTAGACTTCAAATTCGCCGACTATAATGGAGTAGGCCACTCTTTGATTGACGAATCTCAAACTCACCAATGCAAAGTAACTGTCGCAAATAGTGGAGCAAGTGACACAGAACTTGATTTCATTGCTTTGAAGAGGATCACCGTCGATAGTTAATGTTTGCAGAATTGTGTAGGCTATCTGCTATTACTGTTTGCTGAAAACAGTGTGCAGCACTTTCTATAATACTTTATAATTACATGGGCCACTTTTTCTCAACTTACAACTACTATTCTAAAACATGTGATTAAATTAGAACAATTAGGTCAATTGTTTTGATAACTTTGATAATTGCTTTGCAAAAAACGCTTTTTTCATTTTGTTTTATTTCTATTTATTTTAATTTTTTGCGAAAACCACCTAAAATAATGATGCATTATTCATGCCTAGCGGTTCCATTTGGAAATGCGTGTCATGCTAATTAGGTAATAAACTAGCAATATTTGATTGACATAATCGAAGAACTGTGATAAGGCACTTTGATGAGTCGGCCGATAGCGTAGACACTCATACGTACAAGCAGCCGCAAAACTTCATGTAGACTAAAGCACAGTACCACAAGCAGATCCGAATCGGTCAACCCAATTCGGTTAATAACTCTACTTGGCATTTTCTATAAGATGGGGTCGCCAGCGATTGTTTCATTGCTTTTTTTAAAGCTTGTGCAGCTTTTTGAAAGCGGTAATTAGTGACCACTGCGGATAGAGCGCTTTTCGATACCCGCGCCCGGTCATGTATGTACATGCATCTACACACTAATATTACAAATCATTATTCGATCCCTACTTTTTGTGACACAAAAAATCATTTTGATTGGAATAATGATGCGTAAGTTATGCTCCGGTCATCTGAAGTGGGCATCATTAGATGGTCATTTTCTAATTCACTTCATTTGTTGACTTAATGCAATTATTGAATGGATTTTAAGATGGGAAGTTTCATCAAAGGATTGTACAAATGACTGCATCTCCTTGAGCATTTTTATGAAGCTCGATAGTCAAATGCTGTTCACGCATCAATTTCACGTCAAATGCCCCACGCTTCTATCTCCCAAACCATTGAAGCAATTTTTGCCAAATCGCACATCAATCGAATAGGCATTGAAAGGGGATTCCGGAAAACAGCATTATATTTATTTCTAAGGTCATCCGTAGGCAGAGGTGAAGGTCAAAGGCCAAAAATCGTCAATCTTAGCAAATTTCCATCAGATCATTATTTGAAATGGAAAATGACAACAAAAACTAACAAACCATACACTAATCGGAAGATCTGGTTGAGGTGGTTAATAAACCGATGATCATTAATCGCTCTGAGATGACATCATCATGTTAGATGAGTTCAAAGGTCAAATACAAACTTTTAATTCAACTCAAATATCACTAAAATCACATATTCTAGTATTTAGTTTTGCAGGTGAAGAAACAGTCCAATTCGTTGACTTTTAATAGAGCAAAAAAGACCCGCGACAGACAGGCGGTCAAGTGAATGGACGGTGATTGAATTTTGACTTTCACTCTTATTTACTGCAAGAGTATTTTATTCAAGAATATCCCTACGCGCGCGCGAGTAGCCAATGGCCGCGAGTCTATATAAATGCGCGAGTATGGGTACACCCGCAGTTCACTAGTAGACCACGCCATAGAGTAGGGATATATAGGTAGAGTGTCGACTCAAAAAAAGTATCTGTATACAGTGAAAATTTTTATATGAACAAATTCAGTTTCCCGTCGTCCAAAAAATTATTAGAGCATTTTTAAAAATGTCAAAATTTTGCCAATTTAAATACTACCGAGATGACTATCCTAAATAGGTAGTATGAAACAAGTTGGATATCAAAAGGAATGAATATTTGCTAATAATCATCCCAACTAAGCGGAAATCAAGCTGATTATCAAATGAATTTCATGTTCCTTTTTATAATGGAAGTCTTCATAAAAAAGTCGACATCTTACATGTGTTCGGCATTCATGGCTGAAGTTTCATATTTCTAATTCATGAAAGCAATATCACGTCATCGAGTTGCCAATGTAACAAATATCACCTCTCCAAGGCTGTCATAACACGGACCATCAGTAAAATAATATCATTTCCTTCTGCTTAGCTATCTTGATCCGTCAATTCCGTTGTAATTTCTTCAAAACTGCATAAATGTGTATGTCTCACATTTTGAAACATCCGACTGCATCTCCCTTGAGTTCATATAATAAAATACGCATTGGGGATTTAATAAATGCGGAGTTACCACTCTACCTAATATACTTACTCTATAGACCACGCTTAAGAAAGAACATGCACAAGGAAAGTTCATTGTGATGAGGATTAGCGTGAAGTTATCTACAGTAGAAGCAGGGGGAAGGAAACAATGTGGTCACTAGCGACCCATTGTCTGTCGACTAGTTCGACTATTGATGAGACATATATCTATTGTTGCTTCTAAAGCTGAATTTATTCCTTTGTGTTGGAATGCAGGAATTTGAAAACAATAAGTCTGACTCGCTGTAACTATTTCAGCATTCATAATGGTCGACAATCTCAGGAGCTTTAATCAGATAAGAGTTGGAAATCAAGTAAGGGGCAGAAACAGAAGGTGAATATTTGATTTACCACACGCACAGATACTTTGTCCCTAAATCTTTTTATGTCAATTTAAGGTGCACCTTCAATTGCTTTTGAGTCTACATCCCTTGAGAATGCTGCAGACATAATATTTGTAGAATTCATTCCATGGTGTCTAGTCTCGATGTCATTGCCGATCAAATAATTCTTCTTCAAAATCATTCTCTCTCTTTTCATCACTGGACACCACATAGTCCAAGTCGCTAAAGGAAGCTGGGCGCTTTCACAGCGGACATGCACAATCTCTATAAATGAAACTTGCTGTTTCATTTTGTTTTTATCACGCTAAGCACCATCTTAAAAACAATTATTGGATGTAAATAATGTCTTATGAAACAATACATGAAAAGGTAGACTACCTTTCTATTATGCTAATTATGAACGCAGGGAACATGTCAATAGATTAGAATTAATATTCAGAATGTATATATATATAATAAAAGCCCAAAAGAAGAACAATCTAAACTTAGGAAATATCCCAACCGGTTGCGTCCCTTTCTGGGACTTTTCAAGGGATTAATGATTTTTATTTGAAATTTGCATAGTTGGTACACAGACATGAGTTAGTCACTTAATAATGCGTACATCCTCTCTATGTACAGTATATGAATTGTGCTGGTCATAGCAAGAAGATAACCATTCCATAGAATTCGAGGTTATGACGTTATTCCTATAGATATGCCTATCATTTTCCTCTCTATTCCGCCAAATGCATTTTTCCTGGTTGTTGAAATGTTTGAAGTTATTTCGCTTCCTAATTCTCCAGTTGTTGTGATAAAATCCTTAATAATTATTATTGAGATCTTCATGTTTTCTGTTGATATTCATTTGTTGTTTTCTACAGTGGTTGCAGTTCGCATTTTTCTTTGTTACAATTTTATTTTCACTATTCATTGATTGATGTTAAATGCCATCCGATTCACATAATTTTTGTTTATTATTCCAAATATCAATACTTTTTCTCTTCATCGCTACATATTTCATTCCATTGGTCTTCACGGGGCTTTGTTTCCTCATTATCATAACAGTCTTTCAGATATTCCACTATTTCAGTATCTATTCTTTCCACGGTTTTCGTCTTGATGTCAGTCAGCTAATAATCTTAATCTTTTAATTTCAAATTTACATTGATTAATAAATACATTGCTGTTTTCGAAGCTCTCTCTCTCTTGTTCATAATTTTCAGTCACCGGGATTTTGAATAATTTCTTCGAGATTCTTTGAGGCTCTCCTTTTAGAGCATTTTCGTATATTTCGGCAATTGAATTATTCCTGAGGGCTTCATAAAAAGCAAACTTTATTTGTTTGACTTTCTTATTCCAATCTATTTTTGAAATTGATATTCGCGATACCTTCTTCTTCATTTTAGCCATCCCCCCATTGATTTCCTCTTTCAAATGTTTCATTTCTTTTGTATCATTTACAATTCTGCAAAATTTACAAAATACATTGGAATAAGAAAGTGGAATAAGGAAGATTGTTTTTCTTTTGGGCTTTTATTACTGTATTGATTGGCCATTTCTGACCAACAATTTTTTTTCATTATATAAGTAATATATATAAGAAACTATTTCAAAATCTTCAAACTGTGCATGGTCTATCATTTGGCAGAAGCAAAATATGTGTTTTTCCAAATATTTCACAATAGCTTAAGGGAAAATGTGCTTAATTCTGGGAAAATGATCTTAAAGAACTCAATGTAACCTTCTCGTAGCAACGAATTAAAGTTGATCAGCTTTGGCCCAATAACCGGCAAAATGGAAATCTTAAGAACTGTAGCATTACTCAGTCTTACTGTTAATATACTGTACTAACATAGATTATAAACACTGCCGCATACACGCTCAAAACAGACGTCTGATATACTGTACCGACTACAGATGCTGGTAGTGGATGCTGGTATCATTGTAATGTTTTGCTTCAATGGCTAATAAACGTCTGATTTCTGATTTCTCCACCTAGCGACATTATGAGCGGATGCTTTGTCCATTCTTGTCATGAGATAGTGTTCGTGGTATCCAGCAAAGGTCTCATCGAACGAACCACTCAGCGGGCTTCCTATAGCGAAGCCTTCAGACTCATCGTTTGGAGATACGTGCAAAAGAACACATTTAGAATTGGTGTAACCGAAGGAAGCAGAGACCAATATACCAAATAGCTTCCAACTTCTTCCATCAACCAACATCATCTCTTTTGTTAACATCCAGCGTCAAGAAGTTATTTTAGGGTCGTGAGACAGTACAAAAACAAGGCTGACTTGAGAATTGGTGAGGTTGTCCTTATACGGCTGACTAAACCCTCTTTTTTGTACGTTTCTTCACTAATACCTTCAACCGAGTTATTTTCCTTTCTATCGCCTATGCTGCCTTCTTTGTGCACCCACTTATTAGCTTCATTAATATTATTACATTCCTTGTATTTCTTACCCCAGTGTACGTGTTGTCAATTGTCTATGCGTGCTCTATGCTATGTCCGTCGCGTCCAGTGAATTACACTCGTGATTCGATTAACATGATCTGCCTATGCGACACTTACCATTCTGTCGTTTACTCTTTAAAGAGTTAGCGTGTTATCAGAGAGCTAATGCGATTCGAAAATGAGCTTCCACTATTGAATATTATTCGTAAATGGGCGCATAGAATGAGAAGTTATGTTGTCGAGCCGTCTATTGCATACATGTACAGAACTTGGCATATGGCTGCTATGCTGGGATACCCAACCATGCGAATATATCTCTCTTCTGGCAAATCCTCAAGTCGAGAACTGGCAGATTCAATTGACTGACGTACATATAGCGAGCGGTCCTGTCTACTCACCGTAATATTTGATGAGATTATATTCGTAGAAGTTAGATTGAATATTGGAGCAAGGAAGCTTTCCGACATGAATATTCGGATTGTAATCGTCATTCCATTTAAAGGATACTTGGTAACGCTTCGCACAGAATGGAGAAAATGCAGCAACATCTGAAACATTTTAGAATTAAGTTTACAATCACTCATGAGATGTGACAGAAGAAGTGAACAAATAATTGTCTATTATGCAGGTCACTCCACAGCTGGCCGAGTTTTTTTCTATCTTGCCGTGAAAACGGAGCTCACGTTCAGAGATGATGAGAGTAGTATTAGAGTATAAGACTCCATGATATTTAATGCTCTCAGTTTTATCTCAAGTATTTTCTCAGTTTTTTCTCAACTTTTTTTGAAAAGTTTCAGTAAAAGTTGGAATTTTAGCATTTTCAGTAACTAGGTATTCAGGAATACTTATAGAATATTGCCCTATTAGTCCAGGAGCTACTGACACTTTCTTCCTAAACTCGCGCACAGAGGGCTTAATCGCATGGATTTGTAGATCTTGAAACGCTGAATGCAAAAGTCAAATTCTTGACTGTCACAGCCAGTCGCTTTCGGTTATAGGTAAAGTTAAAGGACTCACACTGGAATCCAATGGCAAAATTCAAGAAATATCTACGGATTGTGAAGCGCTTGGCAATTTTCATGCATTTTCTTTTGTAGAAAGGAAACTATTTATGAAAATGACATGAAATTCAAAACATGATTGAGTTCAGAACATCAACTTCGATAAAAAAAGTTGAAGTGAGTCACATGATTCAGTATTTCATGCTTGAGAGCCTCTACAAATGAGTAAATTTCATGCTTCGGCTTAATTTTGGTGATTTTACTCATTTGTAGAGGCTCTCAAGCATGAAATACTGAATCATGTAACTCACTTCAACTTTTTATCGAAGTTGATGTTCTGAACTCAATCATATTTTTTGAATTTCATGTCATTTTCATAAATAGTTTCTTTTCTGCAAAAGAAAATGCACGAAAATTGCCAAGCGCTTCACAATCCGTAGATATTTCTTGAATTTTGCCATTGGATTCCAGTGTGAGTCCTTTAACTTTACCTATAACCGAAAGCGACTGGCTGTGACAGTCAAGAATTTGACTTTTGCATTCAGCGTTTCAAGATCTACAAATCCATGCGATTAAGCCCTCTGTGCGCGAGTTTAGGAAGAAAGTGTCAGTAGCTCCTGGACTATATATTTTGCATCACATGTGGATACATGGGCCATGAGCGCATATTGAAGTTATCAAAACTATATCCAAAGAACACAATAAAGCGTCATGCATGCGTCTTCTGTGATTGGCCAGCTAACTAGCGAGTCATGTAGTTCTGATCATAGAAATCTAGTTCCGACGAAATGTTCTGAACATAGAATTCCGACTTTTCGATTTGTTTAAAATAGTGAGACCAGAATGGCCAACAGCTGTTGTTAATGGCAATTTCAGCTGCTCGGCTATGCACTGATTGCTAGAAGAAACAAACAACTGAGACCCGCAACAGATTTAGATTCTTGCCGCAAAACGATCTATTGTAATTTATTTTATCAAAGTGCTTTTATATGTAAAGAGAAGTGATAACAGCCGTGAATATTTCACAAAATGCACTGATAAGCTGCTGTTCACTTTCCATTGTCAACCTCTGGAAGCCGTCTTCGTATAGGCACCGCTGTCATGAAAACGCATGTCCACGACGTGCTATTGTTATCAAGATTTCTGGCCATTCTAAGTCCTTCACTATAACAGATTGTCCGATTTCTATGGTTCTCAATATTCATCATAGAGGAAACCTTCAGCTGTTATCGAAAACTTCATCGATAGTTAATTGGTTTAAGTTGTTATTTAATCAAGATGGACCTATCAGCAAGGGTTCTTTTCAATGTTCTAAAATAAACAGTTGTTACGGTTTTTCTTGATGTTTTAAATCCAATCATTTCATGACGTTTTTAAATGTCATAGAAAACATTTATTAAATGAAAAACAGAAGAAAAATGTGTTAGTAGTCATCGAACTTCAACGTGTCCTCCTCCATTCTGCAGGACGGATTCGAGTCGCTTTTGGTAGGCCAGAGAAGTTTCTCGACACATCTCAGTTGTCACTTCTTGAAATGCTTGTATGATGCGGTCCTTCAGGTCTTGCATGGATGTTGGCCGTGTATGGTAAAATTTGGACTTGACAAAGCACTACAAGAAGAAATCGCAAGGCGCCAGGTGAACGCGGTGGCCAGGGCATGTTAGGAGATCCACGTCCCATCCATCTGTTAGGCATCTTCTTGTTCTACCACTCACGCACAGGAAGTCCTCAGTGTGGAGGTGCACCATCCTGCATGAATATGATGCTCCTGCCTCTTCTGTCCGACTGCACCGCTGGCCAAAATTACGACTGGTAGATGTGTTTGAGTCCTCCTCGAAGTGCTGCACAACTCGTTCCACATTCTGCTCCGTTCGTTCAGAAGATGACCGGTCCCGCTTGACAGTCACCACACTACCACTGGTCAACAGGCTTGTGTGCCACCGCTTTATGGCACGGGCATCCGGTGCTCTCGCATTCTTGCCATACTCTGAATGATAAAGCCTTTTACGTACCTCCACTGGACTCTTGAGCCATTCGTACCAAGCCGCGCATTTTGCTCGTTCTGCAACCGAATAATCATCCATTCTTCTATGTTCGATTCTTTTCAGATAGTGATTTAATCGCCGAATGGTATTTTATATGACATGGAAGTAACTGAACAATATTCACTTCAAGACTGCTCACAATTCGTTGTGCAGAATACGATTCATGTTAAGTTAATGAACTTGATCTAGATTTTCGATGTCAACAAAATGAGTACATGTCATTCGGTCAATAGAATCAGAATTTTCTGACAATTCTCAGTACAACAGGTATAATCATCATAAATCCTATACTCCAAACTAGTATGAGCCGAAATTTTATGACGATCGGATGAATATTTAAGGAGTAGTTTAAGTTTAAAATCCGGCGGTTTACGTGCGCCACCTTGTATAATTTTGAAATTTGAATTTGTCAATGATTATGACTGCTGAATATCTACGACGCAAATAACAAATTATTCCACCTCCAGTTCCTTGCCTACTATCACACCGATAAGTGGAATAATTTGACAGAGTGATTGAACAGTCATCAATCATATCATCCAGCCATGATTTTGTTATTATGCAGATATCGGAAGAATTTGATGATAGCAGCTCTACAAACTAATCAGATTTATCATTGAGGGACCTTTTATCAGCGAGCAAGAAGTTGGGATACTCGTTGAGATGTCGCTTTCACACCGCTAATCGAAAGGATGCTACCCAATAGCGAGATCCCCTGATCTGACGCCATGTGAGTACTGACTTTAAGCAGCATCGAAAAGAAAAGTATACCATATTGAAAATCTAAAACCTATAGAAGAACTTGTGAGAAAATTTCCATAAATGTTCAATGAAATCAATAATGGAGAAGTCACTAATACTGCTGACAACATCTACAGAAATGCAAACTGATTCAAAACGATAGCACATGCAGCAACTTACTAAGTGGGCAAAAAGAACTTTTCAAAGCCTTACAGTGACAGGAAAAATAGCCGTGTGTCGCCTGCGGATTGTTGTGAATTCCTTCAAAATGCTCCGATCGCCGCAATTCCTTCAGATTCGACGAATTCAGATCATTGCGCAAAATTTTTCTCGATTATTTCGGTCCTTACGATCATTATTAAAAAAGTTAGCAGGCGCACGAAAAAACGTTCACTAACTTCTCTGTAGAACTTGACATCGTCTGTGTCTCTTTGCTTTGTGATCCTGTTGAGCTTATTGTTCAACAGTTATTAAGCTTCGCACAATTTGGTATGTATAATGTTGAACTGACTATTTATTGATCGATTTCCATGATATTATGTCAGAAGATTGTGCCAGTTGATTAGCATTACAGGTTCCAATGTTTCCTTTCTAGTCAAACAGTAGAAGAGACGACGTGTCTAATTCTGTGGAAGAGAGAGAGAGAGAGAGAGAGAGAGAGAGAGAGAGAGAGAGAGAGAGAGAGAGAGAGAGAGAGAGAGAGGGAGAGGTTCACTATTAGAATATAGAGAGCATTTTGAAAAATTTGCTGCAACTACTAAAACCTCATGATATTCCCATGTTATTTTTCATTAAGAGAAGCTTGCTTTGACATTGAAATTAGAAGATGCACTAATTTTGGGACACCTTGTAAAATAATGATGAAACAGCCATACAGCTTCCACGTATCAAGATTCAATCATTGTGAAAGGAGAAACCTTTCTTCAGCGGAAACAAATTATTGTATTCATGACCACACGATGTTTTGTTATCCGAGCTTGATCACGCTGAATGAATAAATAGCACATGCAAGGCGCGAAGTGAAACATGCTTGATTTCAAGGTCTTGAGCTCCGAAAAATAGCAGAAAAATGTAATGCAATCGACGACAGAAAGTAAAGCTAAATTTGCAAATTTAAGTTTAAAGAAAAATAAAATTGTAGATCAACAAAATGGAGGTAAGAGGCGAAAATTACCTGGTCAACGAAACATGCTTTCTTTGATGAATACCTCTATACTAGTCGTTTTGTTGCATATACAGCAAATGATTTCCATCTCTATTCTCCATTTTATTGACCTGCACCTAATTTTGTCCCAGAACATAAAATTTGCATAATTAGGTTTTACCTTCTTCACTTGTAAGACGGCCTACCATATATTTTTATACCTTGCGAACACATTTTGCTTCGTGCCTTTCTGGTTCTGTGCAAGCTGATTCATGTGTGATCAAGCTCCGAGAGCGAAACTTCGTGTGATTTGATGAAATGACTTGAATCCGCTGGAGTTCACGGCCTTTTTTTGAAAATTAATGGTAAGATATATGATATTCAAGTATCATATATTCACTTATCTTCGAAACAACCGTGGTAGCATCTTCTCTACATGCCTACTAAGGCTTTGTACGGTATATTGTGGAATACAATCAATAGGTCTGAGTGGTTTTAACATTTTCCGATTCGGTTCGGGCACTAATAAGTCTGATGCGTCTATATTTATTTATCGAATCTGGAAGTCGAGCGAGGACCCTATTTAAATTTCGTTTAACTGTTTTGCCTGTTGCATATACTTGACTCCGCTTCCATAGCACTAGAGCAGCTATGATGCCCAAAAGAGAAAAAAAATCATAATGAAGTCAATAATGGGTAACAAATAGTAAGAGTTGTAAATCATCATATGATAATGGTGAGAAAATGCATGAAGCCTAAAAAAAGCTTACTAAAATTATCATCAAATCCTTATTGATGATACACTACGAAAGCGATTGGCCTTCCTATTGGATGATGAAGATAATCCAATGGGAAAGACAATCTCTTTCGTACACTGTTAACTGTAGGGCACTAACTTAGGCACGAAGCCGAAATTTCGTGCCAGTTAGCGCCTAGTTACTGCCTTTCTAGTGTCTCGAGCCACCAGTAGGCGCCAATAGGCACTAATAGGCACCAAACCAAATGTTTGTTTATCCGATGAAATCGAAGGAAAAATCAATGGGCACGAACTCGGCACTATGAACTTCGTGTTTACTCGTGCCTTGTGTTGGTTAGAATTGATGCCTAAATTTCGTGCCTAATTCAAGCGAAATTTCGTGCCCTAGAGTTTACAGTGTACTGTATGAGCACGAACAATGGCGTTTTTGTACATTTTGCTATTCTCGTTTTGTACATCGCTTTTAGTAAGTAGCTTTGGTATTGCACAGCTTAAAGTGTAGATGAGAGTGAGTATGATAAATTTGAAAAGGCATGCATCGGCTTTGATTTCATAACATAGTGAGCGATCACTGTCTGGTATGTATGAATAAATGAGCAAGAAGGAATGTCATAAGCGAGTGAGGAGAGGAGGTAAATGCACCTTAATACTGTAAACCGTAGGCTGACAATTCACTGACATTAATCCTACAAAATATATTTCGTCGGTTTTTGTCAGTTCTTGTAGGATGCTTGTCAACGTTATCATCTACTTGACCCTTGGATCACCTTAACAAAACATACCACAAGAAAGCGGCGTCTAATGTATTTCTAGGAATAACTAGTAATGGCGCGAAAAATCTGGAAATCCGTAATCACACCACTGTCGTCAGATAATGGAGATTTTTGTAGGATAATTATCAGTCTATGGTTTACAGTGAAAACTATCCTTACAATGATAATTACGTATTTAATTAAGAATTAGTAAATGTTGTTAATGTCTTATTACCGATCACCAATCTCTCTCTCTCTCTCTCTCTCTATATATATATATATATATATATATATATATATATATATATATATATATATATATATATATATATATATATATATAGTAGTATTCCACTACCGAGATCAACTTAGAAACACAGTGGTCTCTATTGCTCTTACAGGAGGCAGAATAAAGCCTTCAGTGGTGGACACTGAAGCAGACAGAGATATTTTTACAATGCTAAAGAGTTTAGAGCTGGTAAAGATAGCGGCATTGATTTTGAAATTTTCATGCGTACATGTACGGTAAGTTAGAATTCAAACAAAGATGAACAAATGTAAAAATCTAAAAATGTACGAATCTAAAAGTATTGCCGTCAATAAACTACCAGAATTTCCTATTGAAAGGAAACGTTGAGTTTAATCAATTTCTACGAATGTGTGTAGTATATCGGAAAATAGGCCTACACGTATTTACATCAAACACAATCCATCGTAAGCTGCTTGAATGAAAGGGAAAAGTCGACATACGTCACTTAAAGATCTTGTAGCTATCTTTTGCAGTAGTTCTATGACTTCAAAAAGCACGGAAATTTTACGAACGCAGAACTTCATTCGAACGAGAAGCATCAACGCCTGATAATAATAATAATAATAATAATAATAATAATAATAATAATAATAAGTGTCTATATTTCAAAATGAAAATCGAATAACAGCACATGACAATTCTAGTTATACAAGTTACAAAAGAAGCCAACTAAATTCAAATGAGATATCGCAATAGTTGCCTCACACCAAAGTGTTCAAAATTGAAACAATACTTATCGCTTTATATTGACGTTATACATGTATAGTGAACGTACGCCTTTACAAAGAATGATGACCCTCGACGTTTTGTTCTGTGTGATAGAAGAATGAATCTTCCCGTTTCTGACAATGGGGATAGACGATCATACAATATGTGATTCGGTGACATAACTTTGACGAGAAATCGTAGAACAAGGTCCTTACGTCTTCCTCTAAAGAACCAAGGCATTCATTAAAACAATGCTTTCCACAAATCAAGCGATGAAATATTGACTGTGTTCGCTCAAGACGAGTCGAATCATTTACAGAAATGTCTACAAAAAGGGGCGCACAGCAGGGATGCGGAGTCTTATCATTTTGATAGGACTCCGACTCCGACTCCGGGGTTGATAGGACTCCGGCTTCTGATAGGACTCGGACTCCGACTCCGGGTGGCAAGTATATAAGCCTAGTTTTTTGAAAAATTAACTGGTAGCCTACATCATAGATCCCTATAGGCTTACCTAAACCTATATTTAGTGATCATTGTATCAGTTATCAATCATTTTCGACGATAGTTGATCACATGTCGCTTTCAGTTGGATACATGCGACTCGGCTCCTCCCATGTTCTTGATGTGTGCTTCACACACTTTTTCTCCAGTCTCTACCAGGCAGGAAAATCTCCCATCCTTCTCCAAAAAGGGTACACTTTCGATTTTAATATGCGCTTTAGAGGAGCCATCACACACGATTAACGTGAGGGTAAGAGGTAATGTTCTCAAACAAACTAGTATTTCATTTTTGTCTCTGATGTGACCTTTGGTGCGTAGGTGTGATCGAGGCTAGGAAGGCTTGTCTTCTCTACTAAATCACCGAGTGAAAGGAAAATCCTTTATTCACTGTCACAGTTCATTCCCTCAACTATTATAAGCTTTGTATGCAGCAGTGTCTGTACTTTCGTTTGACGGAGAAAGTTGACATCAAGGTAAATAACTGCTATGCACGAGAATAACTAATTTGCTTGTATTATATTATTTCGGGTCTAGTTATAGGCCGGAGTCCGTAGTCCTATCATTTGATAGGATTCCGACTCCGACTCCGAAGTAAGGCAATCGAAAAACATATAGTAGCAAGCTAGTCAACTTGTAACTGTGGATCACCTTTATGCCCATGCTCCTTGGAAAAATGCGCGCCCGCAGGCGCGATGAAGGCGTTCAAGCAGTTCGATAACTCATGAATAGAATATTTTAGGGAAGTTACATTCATGTGCATTCATGGCTAGAGTCATCAGCTAAAAGAAACAAAATGGACAATTGTAGTTTACTCAAATTGTTCGCACACGTAAGCTTCAAGTCAATGGCCTGAATAAGGATGCCTGATAGATCACCGGCCCTGTGATGAATGAATGAATTTTGTATGGCTCGTGATTCTTTAATGAAATATTACGTTAGCTTAGTAAAGTGTTTTCTCCTTCAGTTGCCCTCAGAAAAAACATGCTTTCAACTTTTCTTTTTAAGTTCTGATAACACCTTAAGCTTAAGATCCTTTCGGGTCAAAAATGACCGTCGGTCGTGTATGGATTAACTTGCTAACTCATTCTTTACGAAGCAAGCCTTTATGCAATTTTCAGTGCGTCATTCATCAGGGAAAGCTAATTTGAGTGGTGTAATATAAAAAGGATTGGTTATTGACGTAATTGGTTGCACACATATTAAGTGCGGCCGTGATTCTTTCGGCCTCCGAAATGGCGGTCGAAAAATGTAAAAAGTTGCGCACCCCTGTTTTAGATGATCAACGCAAATTTTAATTTGGCAGTCGAATATCAGGTATGCAATAATTGTTCTTTTTGATGGTGAGATACTTGCACTTTTTCTCATTTAGTGCTAGACCGATAGAAATAGACTGAGCAATGCGCTGATGTTCTGAAATTATTAGTTTGAAACTATGGTCAAACGAGTCTTTCAGGAGAGGAAAACAAAAAGCCGTATCATCAGCATATCTCACTACTGAATACTCAGGAGAGTGACTTTGGCAGGAACTCGTAGCAACTGAAAATAAGAATGGACCAAGAATAGATCCTTGTGGAACCCCGGAAGTGACCGACGCCTTAGAACTTGAATGGTTTCCAATGCGATCAAACTGTCTTCTGTCTGAAAGATATTATTTAAGCCAAGAGAAAAAATTACCCGGGAAATTGCATTCGTGTAGCCTACGCAGAATTTGATGATGCATGATGTATTTGATTTGAGAAACGTGATCACATTAATAACTCTACCGATGTAGGGCAGAATTTATTTTCTTTCTGCAGCGATTTTGCGTTCAAAATAAAGAACGAGTTGATTTTGTTTATTTATGTGATAGCCGAAGACTACATACAGTGTTTCTCAGTCAAGGAGGTCTCCGTGAAATCCAGTGACGCAGATGTGATCATCCAAGATCTTCGTGGCTTGAGGAATGTTTTCAGCAGCCATTATCATTCGAGCAAAGAAAAATTTCCCATCGTTAATTGACAAAGTCAAATATTTCGTAAAACACCAGTGCAGTGATTGTCAGTCATGTGGAAGGAAAAAGCTTGCACGAAGTGATGAACATTTTCATTCTGACAAAAATTCCACTAAATTAGCGACATTTCTTTCATGCGATGAGGTGATTATGCCTCCCAATGATTTTAATCTACTTTCATGGATATCCACCAACTGTCTACACAATGCACAATCATTGTGTATCAATAAATTGCGCATATTCCTCGACTTGTCCGACTCATGCTTTGAAAATTATCCTCTCATTTTAATGTAAGTGCTTTCATGAATGGCAAATAACTTTTTTTTAGAGTATTTACAAAATTCATTTATTCCACCTTCTTTCTTTTGTGCTGAGTGTTTAGCAAGACTACTGAGTTTACCCATTTTAAAAGTCTGTTTGAACCCAGGCATCCCGAACACAGAGCCACACTCTTCTACAAGACCACTGCGCCGGATAGGAGCTTCATTAAAGTGCTACATGTGCCATGAAGGAATTTTACAATTCACCTATTGTTTCGCATCATTACCTGCATCTGGGAAAGATAGGACTGCTCTCATAACTTTGCTCCCACTGCACATTAGACTGCTCATTTAATTAGTCATTGGAATCATAAATTTACAATGCTTCAGCCTGGCGTTTATAGTCCAATCGCAGAAAATATGCCGCGATATGTTAATGGATTTAGATAATCTTTGTTCTTGTACTTTCATTGCGCCCGCAGAGATTCAGTAACAATAACTAGTGATTTGTGTGAATTGCATCGATAGAGACAACTTGTTCATTAATTAGTTTTCTCTGTGTGAATATTTTTCAAATGGAGAGAAGAGCTCTTTTATGAGCAGAGCCTTCTATTAATTGGATTTAACCCTAGTTCGCAATAGCTTAGCAGCGAAATTAGACATCAACAAAGTAAAAGGAACTCTAAGGATAGCAACCAAATCATGTTCAGTTCAAGCTGCTCAGTAAACTTCGAGGGAAGTAAATGATGAGACATCAACATCATTCGTATACAAATGGGTATTCATACATATTGACCATCTATCCTGCACAAGACCTTTTAGAGCGAATTTTCTTCTTTAATATCATAGAGATCGCACGACACATGTCAAATATCTCAATATCTATGCATTCAAAATTAGAACACAATGAGTTTCATAAATTGTTTAGAGACAATTGGAGTCCAATCGCTAAGTATTTACAAAAATGAATTGTAAATTGTGATCACTTTTTAGTTACTAAACTTTGTTTAATGAAGTATTCTGGAGTTTGAATTTCTTGAAATTTGCTTCGCTTATGACTGGGTGTTAAGTTGATGTTGAGAAATGTCAATTAGTCCTGATTACTTACTGAAACGTTTTTATACAATACAAAATTGGCATTGCTTTCCTAACCTCTGAGTAGTGAAGCACAGCAATCAATAATTAAACTTGCAATTTTCTCTCTTGTTTTAAGAGACAGGGAAAGAAGACAGACAATTCTCAGTCTGCATCCGCGCTTTTATGTTGAACTTTGTTGTTGCATCCTAGGTTTCTGAACGTAGGCAGCTGATGCGTTTAATGTGCTTTGTATGACGCATTCATGTAATAAGTGGATTTCTGGGAAGGTATTTCTGTGAACATGTCAAAATACACGACTGTGAAGTAGAGGTGAATGCAAATAATCAAAATGCCCTACCCAGTACATGCATTTTTCGGTTGCCTGAAATTATTGCGTCGGTAATAAATCCCTAGAACACAATATTATTCTAAAACTTACCATAGCAAAATGTTAGGAGAATAACACCGATGAAATGATAAATTCCGTTTGTTCTTGAATCCGACATGACGAGGGAATAATTGGAATTGCTCGTAGATCATCCGACCAGAAGATTATATCAGTCGTAAATCAGCAGTCGATGTTTGCTAATCCGAGTAGTCAATATATACTTCAGCTCGCAATCTGATTAGTCAGTACAAAATTTGTTGACAATATTTGCAAATGTGAGCTATATTTGCATGAACCATTCATATGACATCATTACAACATTCTTGAAGAATCAAAGATCGAAATGGATGGACTCGAAATAAAGAAAGCCAATGAAAAAAGTTGCATTCAATCGCTTGAATTCGCATAGCAAGTCGATGGGTCGTTATCAGTCAAAAGGTCCTCTGTCAGCTATTCAATGAAAATCCTCAAGATAAAATTTTAATGCCGGGAATTCTGCCTGGAAAGCAAGAGTTCAAGAGATCAAGAAAAAAGGAACCAGCAAGCCGCTGTCAAGTTCTTAGTAATGTTTTAAAATCCTTGCAACCACTGCGAGAAGTAGCAACCTTCTAAAATGCATTGTTAATGATTTGATAATCAGTAGTTTGAAAGGATACCATCCCGAAACTGATTTGCGTTTTCCCGAAAAACACAAAGCTGTATTAAGCTCTTTAAATGAAATTCGGAGTTTTTAATGATTTCTGGTTAATGCTGTTATCTATCGATTTGAGTAAGATCTAAAATCATGTTTGTATAATAAGCATCCTATAATTCATTGCAAGTACATTACAAACTACAATATTACGCAATTTTCTAAAATAATGGTCCCAGATATAGCTTACTATTTTCAAATGCATCCATCTAGTGTTATGATTTACCTATTTATTTTATTATGATTTAGTCCGTCGTGTGCTTTTAAAGTAGCAGCCTCCGAAAGTGGACATATTGCATGAGATTTACCGAAAAATATGTTGATCGTTTCTGATTCCGCATTGGTGAAAGAGTGACGCCTACGTAAATCATGCGACGTTGTCAGCCAATAAGCATATAGCTGGCAGTCAATGGAAACCTAAAATGTAAAATATTCATGATAGAACGTTATTTTTAGGTGTTTATCATAGCATACACCTGTCAATCTAATATCAGATGGATGGTCAGGATAAACTGCAGAAAATGAAGTAATTGGACGATGGATGAACCGTCAGTCATGTATAAAGAAAATTATTGGTCAACGTTAATCCGAACTAGGTAAGGTGCATCAGAGTCGCGAGCACATTCGTTTCACGATCTTTAGTTAAGTACAGGACTAAGATTTGTTGTGTTGAAGTCTCTATTATCGCTCAACTACTTCTTAATCGAATGCTCTGTGTGTCAAAGGAACTGAATGACCTGAAATTATATTTCTGTCTCTCATGATTTAGCCTCCCAGTCCTCATTCTCTTTTCGACAATACTTGAGAATGGGAACAAACTAAAAGTCACCGTTGCTAGATACTTTTTAATTAGAAAAATATAGCGAAAAGCTTCATAAGAATACTATATTCTTTGTTGATGGAGACTATCTGATGTACACTGTTGTTTGGCCGAAGCATGCTGGGCTACATATCAGGCTATCATGGAGACATATTGCACATATATCCTCGTATACTTACGTCTGCTGCTTGAAGTTGCAGTTGTAACGTCGTTTGAAATCGCATCTGATGAATATCTCGAAACACCAACCGCAAAAGGGTCGCCCAATATTGAAGAAGCACGTGTGGAATTGCCATTTTCCGAGAAAATGACCTTGTGGTGAAGCAACATGTCTTCAACACTCTAAACCAGCACCTCCTAAACCACACACTAAAGCAAGACACTATTCGTAACTAATAAAAAAATACTAAAGCAAGGCGTTTTAGGAGGCTAGCACACTAGGGTTATTTTTCTCTTTAGTATGTCAACACTCTATTTCACGAAACCTCCAAAAATTCTAGTGTGTCGCGCTTTAGGATGCAGGTTTCTTCGTTTTTAGGAGGTGACAGTTTACAGTGAAGAAGCATTACATCAGGAGTAATTCCACACTTGTTTTGTAGATGTTGGGAAATTGATGAAAATTGCGCTGAAATCATTTGTCCTGATCTGCTAGCGAAAAGAAAAGCTCAGATTAGAATTTGATAGACTACTGTATCTGGTCTTGCACCTGTCAGAAATACGAAGAAGCCGAAATATCATGTTTTAATATCCACTGCAAGCTTCATGAATGTTGAATAAAATTCATTTTGTAAATTATTACCTTTTCTAGTGGGCACCCTGTAGTCTAGAAGACATGAGGGGGCATAGTCCCTCGTAATACTTCACCGACAAGAAAGAGACAGAGGCTAATGGGGCTAAAAGGACGGTAGGTATCAAATACATTAATATTTCGAAGTTGATCTGAATATATCAAAAGATGACGTTCTGCACATTCGTCTCTGCGTTGTTTGATGGTATACCATCAAAGCAATCTAGAATCTCTCATTCTAGATTGCTTCATTATGTCGTATGCTGAAACTGTTTCATATCTAAACCCAAGTTACACATCTGTAGAAATGTCTAGAAATAAATAATTAATTATCTTCACGAAGATTAAAAAAATCAACTTTTCTGTACGAGGAGCGATATCGTTGTCGAGAGAGCGCAGCGATCGAGACAACGATATCGCTCAGAGTACTGAAAACGACTTTTTGATCGAGTGAAGGTAATTTATTTCTATGTATGCATCTCCATCTGGAATTTTTTTGATATCTTAGCGTCCTATTTGTCGGCCATACCATCATGACATTCAGTAGCATATGACCATGCTTAGAAATGCTTAGAATTTATATCCATGGACTAGGAAGAGACATAGGCTAGCAAACATTGCAATAAAAAAATACTTTTTGAATTTAAATTAGTGCCCAGTTTTTGTTACATTCTTTCTATTAATGACCCAAAATAGCGACTTAAAAATGAGAAGGACCGCAGAAAAGATGCGAAAATCGAGGAGTCAATTTTATCGAATATTGTCAGCTATCTGACAGAAAACCAAAATACCAGTAATGTTGATAATTGTGTTGATAATAAATTGTTTATATATTGTTAATAATACAATTGAGCATACTGTAATGGTCTTGTGTTTCAAATGCTAGATTTAGGCACATGTCAAGGACATTTAACGTAATTACAATCAAAATAATACATAGGGAAAAATATAATCATGACGAAAATATACTTTGCAGCACAAAAGTTCACGAACTGCAAAGTCTTGACCGCAAAGACTGAAAAATTGACCAGGGACTGTAGAGTGCTGACGAAGGAGTGCATAACGTTGAACAGGGACAGTAAAGTAATGTTCATGCGCTGTCAGGGCTAATATCAATTTTTCAACATATGCATAGAAATAAAATGACATCAGAAGTTGTTTTAATTTAGATCAACAGCCGATTAATATTGATAACCTTTTAATAGCAGTCGAATGTGCAGAATGTCGGTAGAATAAAAAATTCCGTTGCATCCTCAATTGAAAGATGGGAACAGACCGGCTTCAATTTCAGCAGGAGTCATGAACAAACTTGGTGCACATCTCTCGACATCGATACAATTCCCTAGTTGAATCTGCAACCATAGCCGGGTAATTTTCAGATACGCTGTTAGCATATAAAGTGACCTTTCGATGGAGATTTATTAAATATTACTCTAACACAGTACTGACATATCGTCTGCGTTAGCTCGTTTAAAATAGTTGAGTAAATGTTGTTTTTATGAAATGCAATGTAAATATACAATTTTTAGAAATCTAGTTGTATAATTGAATAGCTGCCACTTCTTGTGATATCAAAAATGTTGACATAGTCAAATGATTATTGTTATGTCGGTGAAACATTTGCATTACACTGAGAGAAGACAAATGATGAAGCTGGATGTAGCTTGGCTAAAACATATAATAATTTTAACAAAAATTAAATTACTTTCCTGTTTTCTTTAACAGCATAAAAGAGAGCAGAAAATACATTGTCCAAATTTTCAATATTCTTGGACCGAAGGACAATATTATATCTTATTCAATGACGAAATGAATGACGGCAAAATAAAGGCTCCACTATCCGAGCCAGCCATTTATCAGTGTTTTCATGTAGTCTAAATGCATAAGATGTCCGAACTTGCTTGATGTCGAAAGCGCTCAATAATGCGCTTGATTCATCCAGTTGTGGACGCAGTAGGCAGTATTCCATTCAGGGAGACCCACAATCTGAATTTGAGACATTGACGGCGAAGAACTATTTTGTATGAAAACAGAAAATTGATGAAGGCAACAAAACATGCGAAAGAAAGTTGTAAAATCACATTTAGAAAGTTAGGCCGATGATTAATGAAAATCTTTGACATTTTGAAATCTGAAATTTACTCTTTTAGACATTGCTTGAATATTCATGCAGACAGTTACAATCCGCTCGACTCACATGTTCAACAATGTTGAGAAAAACAATCTTTGTATTTGGTAAGTGATGGCAGCAAACGGGAGGATCATGATTATATATAGGCTGCACTAGTAATCGAGAAGCACACTCCCTTGGATTTTCTGCAAAAACCTTTAGTAAAGAGAAAAACGAGTTATTTCTGCACAGAGTTACAACAGGAGTCTAACCTGTTAAACTCTGTGAAAAAGGGTCTGGACCTGAAACGTCGAGTATGAACTCGCTGTTTCCTTTTACAAAAGGTTTTTGCAGAAAATCCAAGGGAGTACGTTTCTCGATTACGAGTGCAGCTTATATATAATTTGTATTTGGTGATTAAAAATCAGCCACTATTTGTTTCATCAACAACAGTCTTAGACACTTACCTTTGTTTGATCTTCACTCTCTATCAAGAATATTACAAATGCATTTTAGAAAAGTCCTTTTCAAAATAGTGAATCAGTATATATCGCATGGAATGATGTAGCTATAATGTACATTATTATAGGAATGTACAATGTAGAAAACCAATGAAACAAACCGAGCTAACACCATAGCAGGTCAATAAAACCCAATACAGCAACATTGGTGTCTAGCTTTGGTTGCCTCCGTGCATGCATTGTAGATATCCTATCGCCTTATTATGCAATGGATAGAGGATGGCTGTGCGATTCTCTGGGATATAGAGAAGGAAATTATTTGATGGATCCCGAGGGCTTAAGCCCGAGGGATGTAATCAAATAATTTCACGAGCTATGTCAGAGAATCGTATAGCTATCCTCTATCCGTTATAAAGTATGCCAGATTATTGGGACCATACATGTCCCCGATAAAATCCCTCTCTACCAAGATTTTCCCTGGGAACAGATTTTATTAGATATAGAAGGGATTCTGAAATACGATTCTACAGCTATGTAATAATCTCGTATACTTTATATGACCTGTATATGATGTATATGTCATAGATATGAAATATATTGTTTGATGATTAAACGATCAGAATTTATGATATTTTATTGGGGAATGTACCATAGAACGTAAACTAAATGACCTGTAAAGCAGATTTTTTAATATTTACTACAATGCACTGGAAGGAGTTCAATCTATGTCAATTATGAGTGCTCTTGTCCTGCTTTAATGTAGACTACTACACCTGTGAATAGATATTTTCACTATTGGTCAGGCTAGATTTCTATTGAAATACTGTTGACAATCATAGACATATCAGTCCCAACAATATGTCCTTGATCATCATCTCACTTCGCCAAATAAAATTCTCTGCGCAACTCGTGCATGAGATTGTTCATCATAGCATTCAAAATCACTAGATTTGAATGGGCCTCACCCTATACCTATAAACCTATGCCGTATACGGGTTCGGGCAATGATCGAACTCGTGGAATGCTATGGAGAAGCAATCATGCACTAGTTGCGTAAATAACTACTGACTTATCGCTCTGTCACAGTGCCTTCCGCTCATCGATGCAGTCCATACTCTCAGCTATGCTTTGGCTGTCGTAAAGTTAAGACACCTTCGCGACCGCGAAAAATATTGCAGGAGAATGGGCATTCCCCGCATTCCCCTGGCTGTTGAAACCGGAGATGATGGGAGAAGGAGACTACCGAGTCCTTTAGCAACTGGTTAGCCAGTCTTCCCTTCGCTCGCTACCCGCTACATTTTTTAGCGGCTGAGTTACTCCTCCAGAGAGGGGAATGCCGTAGGGTGAGGCCACATGACGAGGCGCGCTTTAAAGCTAGCAGCGACATATAGCTTTGTTAAGCTTTGAGCTGTGAGAGTTACGCGGCCACACAATGAGCCGTACAGCTTGAATACCGCTCGCCACTCGTCAGAATTGTTGGTTTACTACGTTACTTCTAAAAATAGATCATCTCATTGCTCGAGCTTTGAGCTGTGATAATTGAGAGAGAAATTACCGCATCTCGAAACTAGCTATGACTAGCTACCACAGCGCAGCTGGAGCTACTAGTGTGGCCGCTCCGATTAACAAACATCTTCACAGCGCGGATACAGCACAGCTCAAAAGCTCATCACGTGGCCTAACCCCTACGGTTGCGGTGCTCCCCTACAATTCATCTGTGTAAGAACATAAATAACGGCATTGCTTGGTCAAGGCTTCTCAACCTGCTCTATTGCATAACCGCACGTGAAATGAACTACACTTGACCCTTAAGGTAACAGAGATGTCAAATGCTGTTTCACACCAAGACGCCACAACATGACAAGCAAAGGAGACAGCTGGAAGTCTCATGTGCACCAACAACCATAGACAACAGCATCGAATAATGGAAAGAAAGGACAAAAGATACACAAGAAAATCAGATATAATTTGTCTGGTGATGGCGCTGTCAAACATCTTCCTAGAACGAGGAGGAGCCTTCATACCCTACCCTTGTCAAGCCCTTTTGAAGCTTTATATCCTGTGGATAACTCTTATTATCTATACGCATTTTAGAAGATATCAGTATTAAGTATCTTTCCCCTGCTCTGCCCAACTTTCTTAATTAATAGTGAGTTGAAGACATTATCAATGAGCTTCTTGCAGAATTATACGTCGAAAAATCTTCTTACTGATGGGACTGACTTACCGAATCCAAACACTTGAATCTCGCAGATGATCATTGGACTTTTAGGCATTCTGACTTCCACGTACCTTCCTATTAGATATTTACAGGTCAGCAACAAGCTTTGCTCAGACGCAGGAAATGTTGCAACATAAGCGCACTGGTCATCATCAGTAGCATTGATATTCTCACTGACTGTGACCCGAAAGTGATCTAACCTTGGGCAGCAGTCAGTTCGCCTCCAGATTCTGATAGAATTGACGACATAAAACTGTCCAAGATCGACTCTGAACCAAGAATTGTCTGAACGCGAGACAATTGTATGACTGCAGCTATCACGATAATAATCCCCATCTGTGTTACCATCGACTGCCCTTGACGCGTGTGCTGAACCAAACAACGAACTTTGTTCGGCATTTTTACCCAAAGCAATATTCTCAAGATTATGTGCTAATTTAATCAACAGAAGGATGACGAAGAAATATATTGCTAAGCGTTGCATTGTACACAATGGAAAACAAATAAAAATTCTTTAAGACACTTTACATTATCTGTTATTTGACTGAATGAAGGTATTATTGGCTGCTGCATAACACCAATCTTGGTTGATGAATGCTTCATTTGTTCGTTATTTGTCAGGATTTCATCATTCTAAGATAATTTATATCTAATCACAGCCAGAAAATACAAAGTGGCAAAGAAGAATGTTCAGTGGAATTGAGATTTAGAAGAAGCAGGAGGTGAAAAGAAGAAGAAATAGTGGATAATGAAAGAGCAGTAAAGTGAAATGGTTTGAACAATTAACAGAAACATCAAAAAAAGGGGAGAAATAAGCGGAGTAATAGAGAGGAAATAGGAACAAATAGTAAGAAAATGGAAAAGCAGGAGGAGATAGAAATGAAGAAGAAAACAGGGAATTATTTGGAGAACAACGTTTTTTAGTTGGGATGTTCTCTTGCTAGATTCGCGCACAAGCTTCTCGCTGCTTTTGATTTGTCAGGGTTGCCGTGGGTATAGGAATTCTGTGGGGATACCCATGGGTATGTGATGGGTTATGGATATTGAGGCCATCCCCACAGCTCCCATAGGGCTTCTGTGGGGATTCGGTGGGGACACTGAAGATTTTTGACATTCACTAAATGCAATCAGAACTGACATCATATCAGACAATCAACTTCGATGTTGAATTACAAAGTATCACGCAGCCTACCCATCTCACCACTTGAAATGCATGAAATATCAATGCTGATCATTTTCACATTAGTAGCACACGTTCAATAATTTTGAATGACTTATAATGATAGTTCCAGGTGTGTCAAGAACGTCTGAAGTGGAAGAATTCTGCAAGTCTCCTTTACTGTTCAGCCGAGCTCTAATAGTATAAATAGTTCACGTAAAATTATTTGTGATATAATTAAGCCTGTGTGATAGATGCGATTAATCATTATTAACCTAGATTTTAAACTAATTACGATATGGAAGCACTGTTGGGTCCAACCCACAAATCAAGACAAATGAAAATGTTGAATGATTTTCGTCTAATACATGAACAGTGTGATAAGATTTCTCACGCCAAATCATTCAACTGTAAGCCATCTACTCGCATTGCAGTCATAGTTATAATGAAAGCTCAGATTTTTCACTTGTCCACGAGTTGTCAGAGCTTTCATTTTCATCTGATAGGCATCCTTAACTGCACACTTAAGTGTACTTCCATAAATGGTTCATTGTACTGCATTTCATCATCATACACAACAGGGTCAAAATCCTCCCAATTCTTGTGCAATAATTCGGTGACATTAGTGGTCGTGAATATCATCCTGCAGGATGATTTTAATCGAAGTCTTTATTTATAATGGTAGATTGGATTGATTGATTCAAAACTTTTTCCTTCACCACGTGTAGTCCTATATAGTTGATTTCTACTGCGAAACAATTCTAGACTTGAGATGCATAAAGACCAAACTCGCTTTGATATTTTACTTCCTTATCGACATTGATGGAGATGGAACTATCAATGATTCCTAAATTATATCAATTAATGAATATTAAACGGGAATATTCACACATATGAAAATGGCATAATCCACTGAGCAATAAGCGATGGCTATAATACACATTGGTAGACCGCAAACACATAGTGAAGGCCTACAAAGGAAATTTTGACAGGTGACTTTCTTTGTGATAAAGTGATTTTGTAGTACTGGCAGTGTAGCAACGTATGAATATTTTTTCGTTATGTTCAACCTGTTTTTGTATGTTGATGGACTTCCTATTATTTGAAAGCAACAGAACTATAGCAACCAAACGAATGAAAAATCGTCACAGTGGGAACCCCAAATACCAACTTAAAGGACAGCCCACGATTATATTCTGACAAATGGAACACGTGAAACTCGTACATGATCTATCAAAACAGCCAAATACATGCACTTAGGATTACTTGCTGCGAAAATCGAGTCTTCACGAAAAGCAGCTGACTAAAAATATTGTGGGGACATTAAGGTCCTTCAGGACTTAAACTAACATTTACAATTTCAATAGGTATATTGATAAATTCATGCTTGCTTTTGTGAAACATGCTGTACTTAATCACGATTGTCTACAGCGAGGAATTTAAGTATAGTTCTGTTGAAATGAATGTGTGTGTGCATTTCATGAGAATGCTTCGCATAACATGTATATATGATATGATGTAAGCTCAGGTTTGATTTTATTTGATGAAGACTTGGTTGCTTAGTGTTATAACAGCGAATCTCAAAACAGCGAACGGTAAGTGGCGAATATAAGAATCATCGAAATTTCAAAATAGCGAAGTATGAAAACATTTGAACATTTTGATAAGGCCATGTTTCCTTTAGTCTACATGGATAGCTGTTGAATTTTTACACAAATGTGTCTCATTTAAGGAACAGTAAGGCAAAAATTGTACCCTTAAAATAATCCTGTAGCAAAATAATGTAGGATCGGTATGGTCAATAACGAGGTTAAGTGAGCCAAACATCCAAAGTGAGTAAAAGAGGAAGTATGAAAAAACACAAGCTGATCAATAACCGATTTGGTAGAAAAGCAAAAAAAATAAAGACAATATCGTCATGCCATTGAAAGGAAACATTTCGAGATAGAATTGCGTTTACGGTAAACTACGTTATGGCAGTTTTATGGAAAAAGGGTGTCATGTCTCATGAATCATTAAGGAACTAAGAGTGGAGTGAGAAGATCATATGTAAACTGTACGTGTAAGCTGGTAGCAGACGACAAAAACTTACGAATCAATAGAGTAGACAAAAAACCTATCTGCCAATGCAACCAAATGATCCAGGCAAATGCAAATTTGTAAATCAAATCGTGTGCATAGCGGGCTGCTCTATTCCTTACTTGAACGAGCATTAAGTTAAATTTTCGGTTCAATAATTTCTGGGTGGCAAGTCAGAATCAAGGCTCAATAATGATAGAAAATAGGCTGCTGCAATTTTAAAGTCCAATAAGCCTGTACCGGAGATAACAAAGGAAAGTCACAAAAGTTACAACACGAGGGTCGGTGACCTTATTCAAGGACTCCCATTCCGCATCTCTGGAGTCAAATACGGCCTTCGGATCGTTGAATAATGTGCAGAAGTTCCACTGAGATATAGATATTGCACATCAATCATTCTATGCGAACAAGAGCAACATATTAATCAGGGGCTTATCCTGTGGGGGTGTGCGGATTCTGTGCGGATACCCACAGGTTTTTCTATGGGTTGGGAGGGGATTCAGATATCAATCCCCACGGCAACCCTGTCATTTGTAGATTGTCATCTAAAATCGACAATTTTTGAGTGACACATGGGCTTGTCTTGGAAGTGAGCGAATGTTGAATATCACAAGATTTCATCAGTTCAGGGAACTAACTACATGTGCAATTGAATGTGCTGCAGTCGGTGGTGAAATGACGTATCATTCAATTGATCATCTATCATCACATCTGCCCTTCTTGTAATTTTGATTTCACTTTCAATATCGAGTTTTCTCATAGATGGTAGAGAATTGGGTTTCCGCAGAGTATTGTGCTTGGATAATGTACAATGGGTTTTCTCATCAAGGAGATCTGCCTGCCAGAAAATCAATGCTGTGGACTTACAACGAGCATAAACACTAGGATGTTTCGTCTACTATTTGATAAAAATTTCAGTATTTCCAAGTTCTCCCTATTATGCTGTCTCATATGTAAATTAATTATTTTCATCATACTACAATAAGTTGTTGCTACTTTCCTTGCAGTCATTGTTGTTACGTAATATCATGACTATATACCTAAATTGGCGAAAAAGTCGATATAAACTGCTGAATGGAAATATTAACGCTTATCGTGATATTCGACAACACAATCAATGCGCTATCCATCATTCATTGGTTATCCCAATTTCGGCATGTGATAGAATGGGTTGCGTCTCACCTTCGAACACTTCTTCACGTCACTCAGTCAAGCCAAAAGAGAAACAGACGACCGCTAGGCATAATTTGAAAGTATAGAAAAAAAGTTGAGCTCGCATGATCGCCGGCAAGAAAAATTCGAAGAAGTTCCTGGCATTGCTCGTATTTTTGTGAATTACATGACTAATCGTTGCCTTGACAACTGATGTGTGGTGGTGAGGATTTGATCCTGCCAATTGACAGAGTCGCGTAAGTGACTCATAGCTCAGTTGGTTAGAGCATAGGTCTAGTTAACCTTGGTCGTAGGTTCGAATCCTATCAGCCGCACATCTTTTGCATGGCAATCTGATCTATCGTGTATTTAATCTCATTGTTGTTAATTGCATTCACGACATGGTTTAAGATGCTTTGGTGGACAATCGATCCCCGCTACTTGCCTCAATGTCGGCGGTCACAATTGTGACGTGTTATTTATTCATTGATTATTATTGCCTTGCAACTGATGTGTGGTGGTGAGGGTTTGATCCTGCCAATTGACAGAGTCGCGTAAGTGACTCTTAGCTCAGTTGGTTAGAGCACGGGTCTAGTTAACCTTGGTCGTAGGTTCGAATCCTATCAGCCGCACATCTTTTGCATGGCAATCTGATCTGTCGTGTATTTAATTTCATTGTTGTTAATTGCATTCACGACATGGTTTAAGATGCTTTGGTGGATAATCGATCCCCGCTACTTGCCTTAATGTCGGCGGTCACAATTGTGACGTGTTATTTATTCATTGATTATTATTGCCTTGACAACTGATGTGTGGTGGTGAGGGTTTGATCCTGCCAATTGACAGAGTCGCGTAAGTGGCTCGTAACTCAGTTGGTTAGAGCACGGGTCTAGTTAACCTTGGTCGTAGGTTCGAATGTTACCAGCCGCACATCTTTTGCATGGCAATCTGATCTGTCGTGTATTTAATTTCATTGTTGTTAATTGCATTCACGACATGGTTTAAGATGCTTTGGTGGATAATCGATCCCCGCTACTTGCCTTAATGTCGGCGGTCACAATTGTGACGAGTTATTTATTCATTGATTATTATTGCCTTGCAACTGATGTGTGGTGGTGAGGATTTGATCCTGCCAATTGACAGAGTCGCGTAAGTGGCTCGTAACTCAGTTGGTTAGAGCACAGGTCTAGTTAACCTTGGTCGTAGGTTCGAATCCTATCAGCCGCACATCTTTTGCATGGCAATCTGATCTGTCGTGTATTTAATATCATTGTTGTTAATACCAATGCCAAAAGGGCAAAAACGTCTGTCTCATGTCGTCGATGCATTCATCTCCTTCAATTGATACCACAACAAATAAAAAGGAAACATGAGATTGTACTTTCATATAAAAGTGCAAAGTCGGTGCCGACTGCCGTCATGTGATGTCTAAACACCCTTCCACATGTTTCTGGTGGCCAGTTGTTGAATGGAATGAGATTTTTGAACGCGTAGATGATTTTTAAATCGATTACCAGCGAAGCAATATCTCTCCGTCAGTTCGATTGGCATCCATGCAAGAGCAGTTGTCTGAAGACTTTTATAAGAGGAGGAGGCATCAAAACCCCATCTTGGATATTCCTCCAAATATTGTTCTGCCACAGTTCTGTCAAGCTACCAAACATTGCAAAAATGTTGCGGTCACGATATTCAAAACTTAGTTTGAGGCCTAAATGTGGCTCAAGGAAGAAGATTTATTCAAATCAAATTACCATCTGCAGGTGCCGAAGCTGTTACTTTTCTTTGGTATACCTGAAGTTAGCGTAGGTAAGCCCAGGTGTTGATCGATGGATTGATGGAAACCATGTCAATCGAAGAGATGTTCATGACCTGCATACTTTTTCTTGCTTGGAATTAGATCAAAGGCTAGCACAAAATGACAAACATTTGAAGGTATCAACGTTATATGAAGACAAACAAAAAAAATTGAAAGTAGGCCTATTGTGAGATGAAATAACTCCTCCAATATCAGTCAAATTAGGCAGGCAGTAAACAAGAAATACTAGAACACAAGCACTAACAGATTGAAGCATGTGCATTTGCAGGTGCGCAAAATGAAATAATGAAAATAGCGGCTACGGCGTGGTGTGGCAGACGCATAAGTTTTCAACGGAGTCAAATAAATAAACAATCTGCCAAGATATAATATATTCGCGACGTGTCGGAGACCTCCTGCTTCCTCAGGCGGTAGTATTAAGCGACAGAAAGCAGCAGGTCTGCGACACGTCGCGAATATATTATAACTTCGCAGATTGTTTAATTTATTTGACTCCGTCAAAAAATAGTGAAAAAGTCGCTTTCGACTTCTCAGCCATCATAGGTATAAAAATATTCAGCCATCCTAGTGTTACTCAAATGGCAAATACGCACACAAATCAGATTTTGTCTTGCAAAGTGACTCAGTAAAATTTCAAAAATTGCATATTCAAATTGTACATTTCAAAAGTTACTGTATTTGGCATTGAAAATGTACTATCAGGATGTTATTACGAGTACGACAAGATCGAACTGTAGGATTACTTTTAAGTATCGGTCATTTATCTAACTTTGCAGTGGTCCAAGCATCAGGAAATTTTGAACAGAATGTCAGAAATGCTAAAATAAACAAGATACTGTGAAAACACATTCAACAACAGGAATGCACAACATCATGGAACTTTTTATTTCTTGGAGAGTTATAATGACTTTCGAAGCTTTCGCTTCACTTGCCGCAGCGGCATCTTAAACTTGATGCTTTGACTAGCGCCCAACATTGGTGCGTCGGCAAATAATATGATCATGTTCATCAACTTCGAAGATCTGAGGATTAGAAATCAAAGAGAATCAAAGATTAGAAATAGTTAACAAAGAATTAATGATTATAATAAACAATTAAGTTAATAATCTTGACAAAAATTAAATTACTTTCCTGTTTTCTTTAACAGCATAAAAGAAAGCAGAAAATACATTGTCCAAATTTTCAATATCATTGGACCGAAGGACATATCTTATTCAATGACGAAATGAATGACGGCAAAATAAAGGCTCCACTATCCGAGCCAGCCATTTATCAGTGTTTTCATGTAGTCTAAATGCATAAGATGTCCGAACTTGCTTGATGTCGAAAGCGCTCAATAATGCGCTTGATTCATCCAGTTGTGGACGCAGTAGGCAGTATTCCATTCAGGGAGACCCACAATCTGAATTTGAGACATTGACGGCGAAGAACTATTTTGTATGAAAACAGAAAATTGATGAAGGCAACAAAACATGCGAAAGAAAGTTGTAAAATCACATTTAGAAAGTTAGGCCGATGATTAATGAAAATCTTTGACATTTTGAAATCTGAAATTTACTCTTTTAGACATTGCTTGAATATTCATGCAGGCAGTTACAATCCGCTCGACTCACATGTTCAACAATGTTGAGAAAAACAATCTTTGTATTTGGCAAGTGATGTCAGCAAACGGGAGGATCATGATTATATATATATAGGCTGCACTAGTAATCGAGAAAAACACTCCCTTCGATTTTCTGCAAAAACCTTTAGTAAAGAGAAAAGAGAAAAAACGAGTTATTTCTGCACAGAGTTACAACAGGAGTTTACTTGCAGAAAATCCAAGGGAGTACGTTTCTCGATTACGAGTGCAGCTTACATATAATTTGTATTTGGTGATTAAAAATCAACCACTATTTGTTTCATCAACAACAGTCTTAGACACTTACCTTTGATCTTCACTCTCTATCAGGAATATTACAAATGCATTTTAAAAAAGTCCTTTTCAAAATAGTGAATCAGTATATATCGCTTGGAATGATGTAGCTATAATGTACATTGAAATAGGAATATACAATATAGAAAACCAATGAAACAAACCGAGCTAACACCATAGCAGGTCAATAAAACCCAATACAACGACATTGGTGTCTAGTTTTGGTTGCCTCCGTGCATGCATTGTAGATATCCTATCGCCTTATTATATGACTTGTAAAGCACACTTTTTAAAAAATTACTACAATGCACTGGAAGGAGTTCAATCTATGTCAATTATGAGTGCTCTTGTCCTGCTTTAATGTAGACTACTACATCTGTGAATAGATATTTTCACTTTTGGTCAGGCTAGATTTCTATTGAAATACTGTTGACAATCATAGACATATCAGTTCCAACAATATAGTGATATAACTACGACATCTGTACTACCACAGAAAATGTAGCACGAGGCGAAGCCGAGTGCTACATCTTTCTATGGTAGTACAGATGGAGTAGTTATATCACTATTATCAAACGATCAAGAAATGTCAATGAACTCTATGGACCAGTGACGATATAGACAATCTGCTAAGAACACAAACGTGGTTGGCTTTCCATGGCATCCAAAGTCCTAGTAGATAGCCTATCCAATATTGATGTCATGCATTTCCATAGAAATTAACAATACCATAGAAAGTACTATTATCTACTTCTATGTGCATTTCCTCCATTTGAATTTCAAGTGAACCGATATTTAACTGGCATTTGCATGAGGTGTAGCCTTATTATCTATACCCAAGATATCATCTAAGCTTACTTGCAATTTGGGTGCATTGTAGGGTAAAAAAATGTAGCACGGTAGCCCATTGGATTACATGTATTTTGATTCATAGAAATTCCGTTCTACATTAGAAAATGTAGAACGCATAGTTCAACATAGTGGAGATAGGAAGGGAGTTTGATAATATGTCCTTGATCATCATCTCACTTTGCCAAATAAAATTCTCTGCGCAACTCGTGCATGAGATTGTTCATCATAGCATTCAAAATCACTAGCTTTGAATGGGCCTCACCCTATACCTATAAACCTATACCGTATACGGGTTCGGGCAATGATCGAACTCGTGGAATGCTATGGAGAAGCAATCATGCACTAGTTGCGTAAATAACTACTGACTTATCGCTCTGTCACAGTGCCTTCCGCTCATCGATGCAGTCCATACTCTCAGCTATGCTTTGGCTGTCGTAAAATTAAGACAACTTCGCGACCGCGAAAAATATTGCCGGAGAATGGGCATTCCCCGCATTCCCCTGGCTGTTGAAACCGCAGATGATGGGAGAAGGAGACTACTGAGTCCTTTAGCAACTGGTTAGTCGGTCTTCCCTTCGCTCGCTACCCGCTACATTTTTTAGCGGCTGAGTTACTCCTCCAGAGAGGGGAATGCCTTAGGGTACGGCCACATGACGAGGCGCGCTTTAAAGCTAGCAGCAACGTATAGCTTTGTTAAGCTTTGAGCTGTGAGAGTTACGCGGCCACACAATGAGCCGTACAGTTTGATTACCGCTCGCCACTCGTCAGAATTGTTGGTTTACTACGTTACTTCTAAAAATAGATCATCTCATTGCTCGAGCTTTGAGCTGTGATAATTGAGAGAGAAATTACCGCATCTCGAAACTAGCTATGACTAGCTACCACAGCGCAGCGGGAGCTACTAGTGTGGCCGCTCCGATTAACAAACATTTTCACAGCGCGGATACAGCACAGCTCAAAAGCTCATCACGTGGCCTAACCCCTACGGTTGCGGTGCTCCCCTACAATTCATCTGTGTAAGAACATAAATAACGGCATTGCTTGGTCAAGGCTTCTCAACCTGCTCTATTGCATAACCGCACGTGAAATGAACTACACTTGACCCTTAAGGTAACAGAGATGTCAAATGCTGTTTCACACCAAGACGCCACAACATGACAAGCAAAGGAGACAGCTGGAAGTCGCATGTGCACCAACAACCATAGACAACAGCATCGAATAATGGAAATAAAGGACAAAAGATACACAAGAAAATCAGATATAATTTGTCTGGTGATGGCGCTGTCAAACATCTTCCTAGAACGAGGAGGAGCCTTCATACCCTACACTTGTCAAGCCCTTTTGAAACTTTATATCCTGTGGATAACTCTTATTATCTATACGCATTTTAGAAGACATCTGTATTAAATATCTTTCCCCTGCTCTGCCCAACTTTCTTAATTAATAGTGAGTTGAAGACATTATCAATGAGCTTCTTAGGATAGGATAGGAAGCGTATATTTATCAAAATGAAAATCAGATACAGAACATGCAACTGTCAAAGGTATACACAAAAAAGCGAGCATATGAAAAGACAAATTAATCAAAAGAAACGGATTTACATGTACATCAAAGGTAATTTTCCAAACTAGACACGAAAGGAATGAAAGAGTCATGGCGAACTTTGGTCCGACTGTACGGTATAATGACAGTTTTTGAGAATCTGTGTAATGGAGGAACAAGGCTATGCAGAGGGTGCGAAGGAATGTTTGCTGCTTTTCTAAAAAGTTTTATACCACTACGATAACGCCGCTTCTTAATGTTGTCTTCTTCACAATCACAGTCTGAGTTCATTTCACAAAGCATTATACGATGAGCGCGTCGATCCAGGTTCTCTAATTTATGTGATAAACAGGCATTCAAACCAACAAAAGAAGGCGAGGCGTATTCCATTACACTGCGAATAGAACTGGTGTAAATGAGGTGTAGCTCTGTCTTATTTAACATGGGACGTAACTTTCGTAAGAGGTGGAAACGTTTCTTCACGGCGTTAGATACCACATTCACATGATCACTCCATGACAGATCCTTTCTAAAAGTAACTCCCAAAATAGTTACTGATTCAACCATTGGCAATAGGCCTACCTCTGGCAAGTCAACACAGGTATTCGTGAAGCAAATAATCTGACTTTTTGTTTTATTCAGTGCAAGTTCATTTGATGTACACCAGCTTTCGACGATGCAGACTTCTTCTTTGACATAAATTTCCGTATCGTGTCTCGAATTTGCGTCAATGGGCAAAATGAATGTAATGTCATCTGCGTATTGGATTACTAATGTATCGCTTCTGTTGCTGGCAAGGTCCGAGACAAACGTAGAAAGAATGTAAGGGGACAAAACCACTCCTGTGGTGACGCGGAAGCAATGAGAGAACAACCCACATAGCTTAATTTTTCATACTCGATCTGTGAAATAGTTTGACAGCCATATAAAAAATCCTTGAGGGAACCCAAACAAATTCATTTTGGCAATGACTTTCGTGTGACTTAATCGATCATAGGCCTTGGAGAGATCAAAGGCAAGCACTACCGATCCTTTACAATCCTTTGAGTCGAAATTCTTTGTGATTGCATCATGAAATGCTATTAGAGCTGTGGTAGTTGATGCGTTTTCTTTGAACCCATGTTGTTGGTCACCACTCGTTTCCCCCCTTCATATTTGCCCTTCATATTTTGGAGAATAATGCGTTCTAAGATCTTGCCTGGCAATGGCAGAACTGTGATTTGTCGCAGTTGATTGATATCAGGTGGGTTGGATTTAGGAATTGGTGTTATTGAGCCCATCTTCCAGCCCACAGGCACTTTTCTTGCTATAACAGAAGTACAAAACATCTTGGTTAGGAAACCTGCGAGAACATCAGCTAAAAGGACAAACACTTTTGTGGGGATTGAAGGGATGCCAGATCATTTTGAGCACGATTGTTTTCTGAGTAATTGGAAAACCTCAAGCTCAGTTATTTCGATATTCCAACCATCGTCATGAAGGACTTGAGGATCGATATCATCACTAACTCCTGGTGTTGCTTTTGAGAACAGCTCGAAGACTTCCTTTAAAGTCAAATCAGCTCTTCCATTTTTGATTAACTTTTCGATTGCATTTTCTTTTTCTTTCTTATAAGTCCGAAGTAAATTCCAGACCCTCTCGGTTTTGTGCATAATTTCCTTGCCCACAATTGTTTTGCATTCCTGATTTCTTGTTTTACCTTTTCTTTTAGATGATTGTATTCAGTCCATCTTTTCATTCTAAATGCCCTCCAGCGTTTTTCAATAAGAAGCTTTGTCAGTGGTGTCATCCAAGCTTTGTCTTTGTTATCAATAATAACTTTATCATACGGGATGCAGTCTTCAACAAGTGAACTCAATGCCTTCTCAAAAATAGTCCATTGCTCATCGACGTCCTCTTGATTATGGAAATCAGTCCAATCATAGTTTATGATAGATGAAGCCAGTTTATCTAGATTAGACATACGAAGATTAGACAAAGAAGAAGATCTAGAAGAAGACAAGACGAAGATCTAGATTAGACATTTCTTGCAGAATTATACGTCGAAAAATCTTCTTACTGATGGGACTGACTTACCGAATCCAAACACTTGAATCTCGCAGATGATCATTGGACTTTTAGGCATTCTGACTTCCACGTACCTTCCTATTAGATATTTACAGGTCAGCAACAAGCTTTGCTCAGACGCAGGAAATGTTGCAACATAAGCGCATTGGTCATCATCAGTTGTATTGATATTTTCACTGACTGTGACCCGAAAGTGATCTAACCTTGGGCAGCAGTCAGTTCGCCTCCAGATTCTGATAGAATTGACGACATAAAACTGTCCAAGATCGACTCTGAACCAAGAATTGTCTGAACGCGAGATAATTGTATGACTGCAGCTATCACGATAATAATCCCCATCTGTGTTACCATCGACTGCCCTTGACGCGTGTGCTGAACCAAACAACGAACTTTGTTCGGCATTTTTACTCAAAGCAATATTCTCAAGATTATGTGCTAATTTAATTAACAGAAGGATGACGAAGAAATTTATTGCTAAGCGTTGCATTGTACACAATAGAAAACAATTAAAAATTCTTTAAGACACTTTATATTATCTTTTATTTGACTGAATGAAGGTATTATTGGCTGCTGCATAACACCAATCTTGGTTGATGAATGCTTCATTTGTTCGTTATTTGTCAGGATTTCATCATTCTAAGATAATTTATATCTAATCACAGCCAGAAAATACAAAGTGGAAAATACAAAGTGGCAAAGAAGAATGTTCAGTGGAATTGAGATTTAGAAGAAGCAGGAGGTGAAAAGAAGAAGAAATAGTGGATAATGAAAGAGCAGTAAATGTGAAATGGTTTGAACAATTAACAGAAACATCAGAAGAAGGGGAGAAATAAGTGGAGCAATAGCGAGGAAATAAGAACAAATAGTAAGAAAATGGAAAAGCAGGAGGAGATGGAAATGAAGAAGAAAACAGGGAATTATTTGGAGAACAACGTTTTTTAGTTGGGATGTTCTCTTGCTAGATTCGTGCACGAGCTTCTTGCTGCTTTTGATTTATAGACTGTCATCCAAAATCGACAATTTTTGAGTGACACATGGGCTTGTCTTGGAAATGAGCGAATGTTGAATATCACAAGATTTGGCACTACTGCAGTTTAGTGCACACTCTTTTACCCCTACTGCAGTTTAGTGCACCCTAAAATGCATGTGAGAAAGCAACTATGCATATGTCTGAAAAGAGCATTGTCGGAATAGACCATTGAGGAGAAGCAGAAGGCAATATACATTGAGCTTGTAGAAATTGGCGAGCACTGACCGAGTCATGAACAAGCGTAATAAGATCGTTTAACAACATGATTTAATCAGCAGAATGAATGCCGTTCGTTCTTCCCTATGGTTATAAATGAGTGTCTTTGTGTCTTCGTGTGTCTTCGTCTTCGTCTTCGCACATTACAACGAGCGCGCGCTTCGGTGTAATGTGCGTAGTCATCGTTTGCGGGAGAATGCGCCGTTGTTTTAGGGTGCACTAAACTGCAGTAAGCGCGTTTCCGTCTCTTTCATGGAGGGTGCACTAAACTGCAGTTAGGGTCATTTTCAGATAAATGGGCCAATTCGTGAAAATCGTGTCACCAGTACTTTATTCATTAGATTAACTATCGATTCTGTTTCTTCTACTGTCAATGTCAGATAACCACCTCACCCACTTCCGACGTTAGGGAAGAATTCGCTTAGCGTTCGTTTATTGGTTGCTGTAGCTCAATGTCGACGTCAATTGGCATGAAAAGTGAATGTCACCAGCTATTGTTTGCAATTTCGCGGCCAACCTGACGAGCATCAGTTGAGGTAAGTAGTTTATGTGATGTACAAACTTTCTTTACACGTATCGTAGATTGATTAAGTGATTAAGTTAATTTCAGATCTCCACTTTCATTAAAAAAATCCGTCATAGAGTACATGTCACCAACTTTGGTGTAACATTCGTCACCATAACAATAATTCAATTCAACATGTTCATAAACTCGTGTTAGAAACAATCTATGTACATTTTTCTGAAGTCCAACAAGTGTAGAAATAAAATCTATTTACTTTTTTGACTAGAAATAAGTGAAAAACCAGACAAACGTTATTGTTTTAGGGTAAGTCAGGTAGATTGGTTAAGAATGTAACATTCGTCACGGAGATTTGACATAGATAAGCTTATGTAAGAATATCAATATTTTCGTAAAACTTTGATCTTTATGACATCTCGCAATAGCACTTTTTGAACGGACTGAAATGTTTTAAGTTTTTTCACAATCTTAGACAAACTATAAAAATGTAACATTCGTCACGGTAAAATTCGTCACGTGACGAATGCTACAGAATCAGAGAAATCTAGTTAATCTTTCTTTAACTGTATTGTTTTTATATTGTATCATATAAATAATGATTTTTCTCATTTCAGATGCCCCTGACGCCTGCTGAACGTTCAAAAAGATACCGAGAAAAAAAGAAACATGATTTAGCATATAAAGAAAAAAATCGCGAGAGACAAAAGAAAAACTACGTTCCTGTTCGTGTTCTCGGTTTACGGAAGCTCAAACAAAGGAGGAAAACGGTTGCATCACGTGTACAAAAGCATCGCAGTAAAAATTGTAAAGAAGAATCAGCTCAGGTAAGAATTTAAATGCCATATTCTAATAATTTTTGTCTGAGTTAATTCGATTTTTTATTTTTTCAGGAGGTCGAGGATCATAGAAGGAAGATGACCAGGAAGAGAATTTCACGTGCCAATTCACGTGCTGGAGGGAAAATCAGAATACTTCTTCGAACAAACGGTCGATTGGAGCAGAAGTATAATAGAACAAAGAAGCAACTTGAGAGAACTCGATTAAAAGTATCACAAAAAAAGCAAGTGATGACGGAAACTGATTTTGGTGGGTTCGACTCACAAGTACATTCTTCACCTAAGACCAAACTTACAAATGAGTTTCAAGCTGCCGGCTTATCAACATCATCTTTGCCACCAAATCTGATAAAAACTTTAGTTTTCAATGAGTCAGTAGTATCTGAAATCAAAGAGAGTCGTTCAATGGATAGTACTAAGAAAGGATCCAGTGTAGGTAGGATTCTTTCCGGTAGAATAATGAAAAAATATCGGTACAATAATATGGCTCGCAAGACAATGAGATTTTCAAAAAGATGTTCAAAAACTTCAGCATCCAAAAATACCATCTTTGTTCGCAAACTTCGTACGCAAACGAAAGTTTTGATTGGAAAATCAGTAGTGGATTTTTTTTATCGTGATGACGTTTCGCGCGTATGTCCTGGAAAAAAGGACACACCGTGACAATAGATAAGGATCGTATTCAGAAGCGTTTTCTTACAGACTATATGAAAAATTTGTATAAGAAATTTTCCAGTGAAAATCCTTCTTTGAAATTATGTTACACAACGTTTACAAGACTCCGTCCGGCTAATATCAAACTGGTGAACTTCTTTAACCGAACGACTTGTCTGTGCAAATACCATCAGAATTTTGCTCTTTTGCTGAAATCATTGAAGGAAAACGGGTTTGATGTCGTCTCAAATAACCCTGATAAGTTTCTTGAATGCATTGATGAAGTAGCTCAGAGCTCAGACGCGTTTGATCTTATGTCTTTCATACTGACTAAATCCTCAGGAATGCACTCTGAAACGATAACTTTCAATAAATGGGATAATGTGAAAGATGCCAATGGTAGGTCTAAGGTTAGACTAGTTTCAGAAACTCTTGTATATGAAGATTTTCTTCAACTTTTCGTTGAAGCCGTTCCCGTTTTCAAACATCACGTAAACCGCGTCTACAATCAGTTCAAGTTTGCGAGAAACTTGAAGGAGAAGCTTAACACATCTGAGGTTCTTATACACATGGATTTTGCACAGAATTACTGCTGCATTTCAAATGACGAGGTGCAAAGCGCTTACTGGTCGCAGTCGCAAGTAACTATTCATCCTCTCGTTGCCTACTTTAGATCTGATGACGGAGAAGTACATAGCTCTTCACATTGTGCCATATCTGGTGAGCTTGAGCATTCCGCAAGCATGGTTTTTGCAATCATAACTTCTTTTATTCACCAACTGAAAGAAAATGGAAAGATAAAGCGGGTGCATTTCTTAACAGATAGCCCAACTTCACAATACCGTAACAAAAGTATCTTTGCTGTCGTTTCATGCTTCGAGAAAGTCTTCGATCTGTCTGCAACATGGAGTTTCTTTGAGTCATCACATGGTAAGGGTCCATGCGATGGAATCGGAGCAGTGATTAAGAGAGAGGCGGATAACTCGGTGAAGCACGGCAAACACATAATTCAGACATTTGCTGAATTCCAGTCATGGGCTAAGGAATTCCAAACAAATTCACAAATTCAGATTTTCACCATTTCTGACGCTGATCTTGACGCCGCTAAGAATAGTCTCGCCACATTGTCACAAGATATCTCATCGATATCCTCAACGATGCAGATCCATTCTGTTATAAGAATTGGAGTTCCGTATCATGTTATCGTTCGCAACTTATCTTGCTGTTGTGATAAATGTGTCATGGGCAAATACTTTGACTGCCCCTGTGATGACATTGATTTCCACCCAAAAGTCGAAGTATTGAAAAAAGTACCTCCTCAAAATGAGGACGTCATCGTTCTGAAAGCCAATGACGAGGACTATGAGAACTTTTACTTGTTCAAAGTTCATTCTTTGTCTCAACTTACAAGGAAGTCGAGAGATGATTGTGGAAATGAGTACAAAAGAGGTACTAATGTAATCCATGGATCCTACTTTAGTAAGGTAGATTCTAGGATAAATTATCAAAAATTGTCTGACTCTCAAACATTTGTGCCAGTTAAGTGTTGTTTATTTGCCCTTCCACGTACAGCATATGCTTATGGTACATTCAATGACAAAACTCGCATCGTAATCAAGAGCGGCTACATCTTCAATATTAAAACAGTGTTGAAGCTTGATCAATAACTGGCTTGTAAGAGAATACGATTATGAATACTTCAAGTATTTTGTACTTTTGATGTTTGTATGTAGAGTTAATAGAATTTTTTATTCACTGCAATACGAATCTGTTTTACTTAAAGACATGTACTCTTACCTAGTGTACATACCATAAATGATTCTTGACAAAAGCTATGCTTAATTTGGGCTAATATTATAAGCGTATACAAATCGTGTAACATTCGTCACGTTCAAGTTGAAGCCTTATCGAGGACTTCAGTTAGATTATGAGGGAATTGCCCAATTGTACGACCAAATTTTGTTATTATATCGTTGTATGATAACTCAAAGTGCTTTTTAATGCCTTTGTTAACGTATTAACCTTACATATAACTACAAAATAACAATAATATACATAAGTGTGCCGTCAAAATCATTATTATAATGTGATATTTCTTCAAACGAAATGGGTGCAATACCACTTGAGAGTATCAAACCACTTCAGACGTATTCAGTAACCTCTTACTGACAATTAAGATGGAAACTAATGCGTCAATCAGAATATTAGAACTATTCATTCGAATCTCAATTGTTTTTGCTAATATTACGTAATGTTTTTCCTAGTTATTTTCAACATGCTGTAAAAATTTAACTAAGAACTTCCTAGTTCTAATTTTTTGCAGATGATGCCTTCATACCATGTATTTATCAGATATTGATAGGACTAGAAATTTTGAGATACTTTATTTTTTCGTATTTTCAAAATCGAATTGGCCCATTTATCTGAAAATGATCCAGTAGTGCCCAAGATTTCATCAGTTTAGGGAACTACATGCGCAAAGTGAATGTGTTGCAGTTGGTGGTGAAATGACGTAACATTCATTTGATCATCTATTATCACATTCGCCCAACAAATTAGATTTCATCTTGCAAAATCACTGTTAAATTTCAAAAATTGCATATTCAAATTGTACATTTCAAAAGTTACTGTATTTGGCATTGAAAATGTACTATCAGGATGTTATTACGAGTACGACAAGATCGAACTGTAGGCCTACTTTTAAATATCGGTCATTTATCTAACTTTGCAGTGGTCCAAGCATCAGGAAATTTTGAACAGAATGTCAGAAATGCTAAAATAAACAAGATACTGTGAAACACATCCAACAACAGGAATGCACAACATCATGGAACTTTTTATTTCTTGGAGAGTTATAATGACTTTCGAAGCTTTCGCTTCACTTGCCGCAGCGGCATCTTAAACTTGATGCTTTGACTAGCGCCCAACATTGGTGCGTCGGCAACTAACATGATCGTATTCATCAGCTTCGAAGATTTGAGGATAAGAAATAGAAATATTGCTACAGAGAATTTTGCAAGTTGATTGATTGAAGAAGAATTGCCAGTGTCGATTAAAATATTGAATTTCCTTGACATTGTTTGGAGGGCTTCAATACAAAGATGTCTCAACAAAACAAATGAATGGTGGCTCATTAAAAATCATAAATCAAGTTTATCAGAAATACGAGCACATAGAGGAACATTCGATCTTGCAGACTTTGACAGGGGTGCCCTAGGTCAGATAGTGTTTACATGTACATGTTGCTACCTTAAATCATCAAATCTTGTCCATGAGCAATTCTGATGAACTTCTCATCACGTGAGCTTCGATATACAACAGTTCATCATTCTCTAAATGTCATACTTGAAGAAACTATTAACATGACAGAAAACAGTGTGACAGATCAGATCCGACTTTTCCCAAATGAACTTTTATCGGATTTTTCGAACCTCAGCTGGAGATCAATTCATAATTGATTGTAATGAAAATTTTCCGGAAAATTTTGAATCAAAATTTTCTGTGGAGTTTTTGTTTTTTGATAGACCCTGTAATTTGAGCGCTTCTGCTGCCGAGACAGCTACGTACCGATAGAGTGGGTCTAAAACTCTTCATTTCATCATTATTTCGATGAAAGCGATCGTAACAACACGAGTTCCGTCCGCGGATTTTTGAACATTGCCACCAGTGGCTTGTGCTAATTGGTTAGCATCTTTAATGATCAGACAGACACCGTTTGGGATAACGTGAAACTTGCTTTACAATAGGGGTACAATTTCATGCATTGTGAAAGATCTGGAGCAAAAATAAAGTACTTTATTGTGGAGTTTGCTTGTTAGCTTGAAAGTTGAGCTTTATTATGCAGCGTTGATCATATGAAGCAAATTCCCCATGTGTTGATGAACAAGTGAAGTATAAGCACACAGTCCACGCAGCATTATATACATGAATCAACCATATTGGATGTAAAGACTGCAAACTAAACTCGTGAGATATTTGGAAACTAAAGATATCCGTGATGAGTAAAAGAATATCTATGATAGCTTCTAACTTCTGGCGTATTGTCCGATTTCTTCGTTGAGCTTCCATTTCTAGTTCAGATGGTTCAGATAGTTCGAAATCGATTTCAGATCTGCATAGATGAATTTCAGATATGATCCAGATGAATTGGAGATTCTCCATTTGAATTTAAGATCTTTTCAAAACTTTTTCTGACAGTATCTGAAATTCAGCTAGAGAAATCTGAAATCCATCTGATGTCTGAAATTCATTTGGAAAGATCTGAAATGGACATGGAAAAGGTGCATTGGTTCTCATAGTTAACATACAGGGATGATAGAGAAGTTCTCGGTCTTTAAATATTACAGTCTTTTCAAATGAATATAACAAGTAGTCTCCAAAACAAAAGAAAAAGCGTCAATCACCAAAAAAAAATTTCAAAATTTTCCATTTGCATCACTAATAATTGAGGAGATTGCAAGAAATTGAATAGATAAGGTATGGGAACTCAACTTATTTATAAATAGGAGAATTGAATGAAAACCCACCAGGCCAATTTTCATCTTGAACATTTTGTGTTACATAATGTTTATGCTATCTTGGTGATAATGATCGGGCACTTCTTCTTTTTTTGGATTCCTGGCAGTCTAGTATCAAATTTACACGAGAATACAATGAACATCGCGCTTTCTCAACAAATGTTCATTGAGTAAGTTAAAGCTTGTCACTCTGCTGCCCTTTCAAGTGTCGATACTTAAAACCAAAAGTAAAGTGGCACCAAATATATTTCGGTCATACGACCTTCTTCAGTAGTGAAGAACACAGAAACTGACAGATTCACCTGCAGCTTGTGTAAAAATAAGCAGTCAATAACGCGCCTTCGGCCGAACGGCTTGTGGTATATCGTCTGCGCCTCCAGGCAAGTGGTTTATGGTATATCGTCTGCGCCTGCGGTCGAACAGTTTATGGTATGTGGTGGGTGCCTCCGCCGAACGGTTTATGGTATATCGTCTGCGCCTCCGGGCGAGGAGTTTATGGTATATCGCGTGTGTCTCCGGCCGAACGGCGTATGGTATATAGTGTGTGCCTCCAGGCTAGCGGTTTGTGGTATATCGTCTGCGCCTCCGGCCGAGCAGTTTATGGTATGTGGCGTGTGTCTCCGGCCGAACGGCGTATGGTATATAGTGTGTGCCTCCAGGCTAGCGGTTTGTGGTATATCGTCTGCGCCTCCGCCGAACGGCCTATGGTATATCGTCTGCGCCTCCAGGCAATCGGTTTATGGTATATCGTCTGCGCCTCCGGCCGAGCAGTTTATGGTATGTGGCGTGTGCCTCCGGCCGAACGGCTTATGTATATCGCGTGTGCCTACGGCCGAACGGCGTATGGTATGTCGTGTGTGCCTCCGGCTCAACGGCCTGTGGTATATCGTGTGTGCCTCCAGGCGAACAGCTTGTAGTATATCGTGTGCGCCTCCGGCCTAAGCGAGCAACTGAAATGACCATCGTGTAACTGCTATTATCCATTCTAGCCCCACTAACTTGAACAAATCGATATGTCGTATTTCTATGGATTCCTATGGAGTGTTGGCGGTGCTTTAATGATGGACAATGGGAATGTACCGGCAACTCAGAGTAAATAGTCTCGGCTATTACCATTTCTCTTTATATGCAAAATGGCTTCGACAGAATAACTTTTGAATAATAAATCGACTTCCGGCAAGAATCTAGAGTTGTTGAATGCTTCAATAAATTGATTCTTCCTAGAAACTTTGACCAAGATCAGTGTCTGAATGATCGGTTGAAATGACCATGAATAGTCCGCTATTGTCCATTCTATCACTAGTCTACGTTAAAATGAAATGTCGCATTTAATAATAATGATAGTGTTTCTATTTCAGAAATAATATAGAAACTAAAATGCGTGATATAATTTACATCATTCGAATCACTTGAATATCTTTTAAACCGAGCAAGCTATATGGCCACCAGATTTCTGGTAGCTTATTTTCTACGTATTATGCAACTGTTGACAGGCGTTTGGCTCAATACCCTCGGCGGGAGAGCTATTTCAAAATTTGAATGTTTGGAATATTTTAACTGATTTCGGCCTATATTCACTTCTAATGTGCATTGCGGTATCTATTCTTGATGATTCCTATCAATACAGAGATATTCACAAGTGCAAGATCTTTGAATTTGAAATTTTCTGCTTATTATGTACGCAGATTTGAAATTCAGATTTCAAATATGATTTTTTATTATTTTTGTCCTTTTAGTTCTGCATCTGATCAATAATTATTGAATTTTTTAGAATCAGACTGCTTTTAGCCTCCGTATCTCGAAAAAAGTTCCAGAATTGAGTTGTTTCTTCGCCTTCAGAAGCTAAATACTGAAATGTGCGGTTTTAGTGATATTTGAGTTGAACTAAAAGTTTGCTTACTTGACCTTTGACCTCATCTAATGCAGTGATGTAATCTCAGAGCAATTGATAATCGTCGTTTCATAAACCAGCTTAACCAGATCTTTCGATTAGTGCATGGTTTATTAGTTTTTGCTGTCATATTCCCTTTCTAGTAGTGATCTAGCAGAAATTTGTTAAAAATCGGCGGTTTTGACCTTTGACCTTCACCACAGTCCAAGGGATGACCTCAGAAATAAAACTGATGCAGTTTTTCTGAATCCCTTTTCAATGCCTATTCGATTGACTTGTGGTTTGGAAAAATTTGTGCAATATTTGGGAGATCAGCGGGGGAGGGTGACGAAATTCGGAAAACACCCCCGTGTGACGAGGGTTAAGCCACAGCAATAATGACATCGAGTCACTCCAATTAAAACTTTCAGACTTTTAAACTGGCAGTTGATATGCATATAAGAGAAATTAAATTTGAAAATTAAATGGAAATAGAAAGAAAATTATTTTTGCGCAAAGCACATTTCACTGTTTATGAGCATTATTGTTTGAGATAAGAAAGATCTGTTCCTCTTCTTTGAGCCACAGAGGTGCATTTCAAAATGCCTGGAATACCAGAAGTGATTTGGTATGAGCTTGTAAAGAAGATGCTTATTATTCAAAGATATTTTTCTAACAACTTTTTGCTCATGGTCTCTCTCTTCTTTTTGATGGAATCAATTTACCTTTCGTCCTCATCTTCAATTATATTTATCTCTCGTCTGTGCCTTTTAGGCAAACCAAGTGACTGCGGATACGCATACCCAACTACATATCGTATACATGCATTGTAAATGCATAGTAACTCAGTAATACATGCTTGCTGAAAAAGTTTTTCATTTCTCCAACTATAAAAAAGCCACGATTACATTTTCAGACGACGCATTGAACGTGATCATGCCACGTGAGACGATTTTTCCAAGTTACACAAAGAACCTTGACTTTATCTACTTGACTCACAGAAAAATTGATGGGTCGATTGTTCATTGCTGTATGCTTTAAACACACCAAGATGCTGGATTCTCTGTTTAATGTCAAACACACAGAATAATTGATCGACACTATATTATCGATTTCTTCATTGATTTGCTTTTCCTGACTTATCCGATCAGCACTTTTCTTGAGAGGCATCGCCAGAGTTGCATCATCGGCACACATAATTTGTTTGGTTTCAGAAAATCTTTCCACTTAGTCAGAAGTAAATATCGCAAAGTTTGGAGCGGCCGAAAACTGATCCTTGAGGAATAACCTTTTTCACATATACCACCTTTGATAAGCGACTGTTTACCTTTAGGACCCATTTCCAACAACCATTTCAAAAACCCTTTGGGAAATTGAGACGGTCAAATTTCCCAAGAAGCAGGGAATGATTTATTATTCATAGTAGGTATGATTAGTAAGGAATGACAAGCATGCATTTCTATGTTTGCTGATCGACTTCACTTACCGAATTCAAAGACTTGAATCTCGCAGATAATCACTGCTTCTTCAAACTTTCTGACCTTCACGTATCTTCCTGTTTGACCGCTGCAGTCCAGCAACAAGCTATCAGCCGCAGGAAATGATACAACAAAGGCACACAGATCACCAGCAGTTGGGTTGATGTTTTCACTGACTGTAACCCGAAAATTATTTAGCCTTGGGCAGCAGTCAGTTCGCCTCCAGATTCTGATAGAACCGATGGCATAAACTTGTCCAAGATCGACTCTGAACCAAGAATTGTTTGCATTCAAGGTATGACTGCAGCTACCACTCCCAAAATTTCCGTCTGTGTTTCCATCGACTGCTTTTGAAGCATCAGAAAAAGTCGAGCTTTGTTGGACATCTTTACCAAGTGCAATATTCGCAAAGGTGCATGCTAATTCAGTCAAGAGAAAAATGACGATGAGATGCATTGTTCATTGTTGCAGTCTTCACAATGGATGATAAATCAAAATTCATCATCCACGTTGTTTCATCCTCCTTTATTGGGCTGAATGACTAAATGATTGGCTGGTCTATGACGCCAATCTCAGATTATTCTACTTCATTCATTTAATATTTGTAAAGTAATTTTCTGAGACCATTGTATTGTTGTAATCTTGTGGGATATGAATATATGGACACCAAAATGAACTCCACAAAGAAGTTCCAATCATCACTCTTTTAGATACTCTAGTATGGCATCTAGGATGAGTATATGTCATCACCAGACTAAACATATGATTGAATGGTTGACCGCTTTCATACTACGATGCACCGTTGCGCCATGATTCATGTGCGGCATTAAAAATGACAATGGATTCATTCAAATGTATTTTGCTGATAGTGAACTACGCGGCGAAGCTTCCGTTCTCACAGGATCTTTAGGAAAGAGGATGCCGCCAATGCCTAAAAAGTGGAAAGAAATAGACACATTCTTCAAGTGTCATTCGTGCACTGGAAGCTCCTGTTACATGTTTTCGACAGCGGCATGGTCACTTACAATTATACAGCTGATTATTTTTGTGCGTTCATGGAGAGTTGAGCTACATCGAAATTCTACCTATTTTGCCCATGACAGCTGAGTAAACCATGCCGTCACCAATAGAAAGGGATTTAATTCGATTGCCTTTTTTAATCGACAATTGCTTAATTTGTCCATTTCCGCTCACATGCAGAACTGCGTGCGTGCTGAGAGCACTTACTCGTAAATTGTTCCGGACGAAACTTATTCACTATAAGTTTGTAAAGTGTCCTGAAAAATTCAAGACACATCTGATGTTATCCATCACGAGTTTTGTCATGGAGCATGTACACAGTAGGTGTAGTGTCGACTCAAGAAGATATCAGCATGGGTCGTACAGTGAGAATTTTTGCATCAAGACCATAGAGTAGGAATATATAAGTAGAGTGCCGACTCAAAAAGTATCAGTATACAGTGAAAATTTTTATATGAAAAGATTCAGTTTTTTGCGGAGATTACGTTCCCGTGGTCCATAAATTGTTTGAGCACTTTGAAAAAAGTAAAATTTTGCCAATTTATATACTGCCGAGATGACTCTCCTAAATATGTAGTATGAAGCAAGTTGGATATCAAAAGGAATGAATATTTGCTGAAAAGCATCCTAACTAAGCGGAAATCAAGCTGATTATCAACGGAATTTCAGGAATTGTATTATAATGAAGGTCTTCATGAAAAAGTCACGATATTATTCGTGCTTTCTTGCTGAAATTTCAACTTTTTAATTCAATTTTCACCGCATGATTTCATGATTCGATCACTAAATTCATGTTTCATTTCTTGAATCTGAATAGTGGTGTGGAACCATTTACATTTTTTAAGTCAATTATTATTGACTTTGATTCTGTGATTTTGCTCTACCAGTGGAGGGTTTACTTATGATATGCTCACGCTTAGGACTTGAAGTTCAGCATGAAATCAATAGCAGGTCATCGATTTGCTAATTTAACAAGCATTGCCTCTCCAAGGCTGTCATGACACGGAGGATCTGTAAAATATCATCATATCCTTCTGCATTACAATCATGATCACTGAATTCCGTGTCAATTTCTTCAAAACTGCAAAGATTTGCATATCTCACATTTGGTGACAATTCCACCTGTAACTCCCTTGAGTTCATTTAATAAAATCGAAAGTGCATACACATTGGGGATTTAATAAATGCGGAGTTACCACTCTACCTGACAAATTTACTCTATGATCAAGACATTTAATTTTTGCGGAGATTAAAAATCTTGCGGTTTAAAAAATGTTTGATCACTTTTTAACACTAGAAATACGGTGGAAAATGTATTACTAAAACTACGGACTGAGGTCAAAATGACCTCACATACAGATTATTATCATCTAATTGTCGGAATTGCTTTCCATAAGCTAATACATATACATATATTCAAAACTTTCTAGTACTTGATTGAGGATGTAGACTATATTTATAACATGTAAAAAATTTAAGAGTATGAAATAGGAGCACGAACAGTGACAAAGCATGAACGAAAAAACATCATTAATTTCTACATTGTAGACAAACTATGGTTTTTTCAGCGTGTTTACCACAGACGTGAGAAGCACAGGAAACACACATATTTTGAGTTTTGTTTCGGCATCCACGCTCAGCACAAAATCGACGTGACTGTGAAGGAGTAGACGGAAGGCTTGTTGTTTGAGTGTTGAAGCCTGTCAGTTCCTTACCGAGATCAAGGATAAAATTTCGTCGGCTGATGAATGAGTTGTTTGCATATCTGAACAAAATCCAAGCATTGATAGCGGCCATGTCCAGTATGTTGAAAAATACAGCGACTGGCCAGCGTCTCGAAGCAGATTTGGTGGAATACAACCGAGCCATCTGATCTATGCAATCAACGCCGACCTTTGTTGTGTTATAATGCAAGATTGTTTCTGGTTTTCGCTTCTCACTGTCTGCGATGTTGACATTATCGTGTAAAGTGCTCAACAAAGCGACAACTTTGGTCTTTTTGGCTTTGTAAACTGTCAACGTGCACCCAGATTCCGAGCGAAGAATTTTAGAGTCATATACATGATTCTTTGTCATGATTTTTGGACGTCGGGTAACTCACGTCTGCTTTTCTTTACTGTTCCAACCAAGCTGGTGTTTTTAGACTTCAAATCGTCGCATAATTTTAGAGATGTAAAATAATTGTCGGTTGTGACACCATATCCAAGGCCATAATAAGGCTTCATCAGCTCAAGAACAACGAAGTCGCCGAAAGGCTTCTTTTGAGAATTTGGATCATATTTTCCTAGGTAAGGAAACCCGTTGCACAAATATTTGGTCTCGACATCAACAAGCAGAAAGAACTTGATGCCGTATTTATCAGGCTTGTTCGGTAAAAACTGTGTAAACGGACATCTTGATTTACAGGGCAGTAATTGTTCATCTACTGTTAAGTTTTCAAATGGCACAAAACATTGTTGACAGTTATGAATGAAGGGTTTCCACACATCTGAAGCTAGTGCAAATTTATCAGCAGAAAGTCGAGCTTTGCGAGAGGATTTTACATCAAAGCGAAGGAACTTCATAATTGCAGAAAAGCGGTCTCTGGACATGGCAGCTTTGAAAATCGGCAACCCAAATTCGTTGCTCCAGAAGCTATGTAGAGGTATATTTTTCCCACCAAAAACGCCTCGTAAATAGCATAATCCAATAAATTTTTCTAATTCATCAAGTGTCAATGTCCAATCACTGTTACCTAACACACGTTTAGCTTCCATCTCAGTGCAGCTTCTTACGTATCTGAGCATCTTCTCATCCATCAATAATGAAAAAGCACTTTGTTTGGAATCATTTACGGCAGCTCGAGTCTTTGTGGTAATTCCCGCATTCGCACGAAAGATATTATGTGATGGCAAGCGTCCAACACCCACCGACTTGTGCTCTTGCCACACTTTACCACTACGACTGGTGAAAGTCGGTACGTCATCATGCGTCAAGTTATCGTCACGCTGGGTAACCATAGGTGTAGCTAGTTCATCACACCACTGCCGATTTCCGGATGCACATGAACATTCAACCGCTTTCGTAGTGGCTCGATATTTTCGACAGATCCTGTGTCAGTGTCAGATGATGTTGAGTCACATTCATCATTGTTTGCTTGTGTTATCTCGTCTTCACTGTTGGATTCACAACTAGAACCACTATCGCTCAATTGTGCGAGGAGTACTGCTGCTTTTTCTGCGGAATGTCGCCGACGTTTCATAGCGTATGAACTCACTCTTCAGGCTTCTGATACTTAGTGTTGAATATCAGTGACTTTATGAGAAGCAATACAATGACAAATAAGAAATCAATGGTATTGTCATGGAGAGCGCAACATAGATCTACAATATGAAGTGTTTTGAACAACAGTATGTCATTCAAAGTGAAATTCATGTTGCCATAAATCATAGAAATCTTAGTAGATCGTGAACTATCAATTTATATACATCCGGCTGTCATAGATTTCTAATTTGAAAGGCAATTCAGTTTTGCGAGAATTTTCTCACACAGGAGAGGTCAAAATGACATCACTCCGTAGTTGTAGGGTAACAGGTGGATTTAAGTGTGAAGGGAATCACCAATTTAAATGAAATTTCATCTACGATAGAACAGACAAAATATATTAAAAGTCGGTAAATATCAATTCCTAGAGAAGCTTTGTTCACCAAGTACGAAATTTCAAAATGTGACTGAGGTCGTTTTGACCTCATCCGTAGTTCTAGTGTTAAGAACCAATTTTTTGCAACTTATTCCAATGTTCACATGCTACCTGTTTGGAGCCTCGATGTAAGTAGTATGAAACTGATAGGATGTTGAAAGGAATGAACATTTACCAACAGGCATCTTAATTAAGCGGAAATTGAACCAACTATGAAGGAAATTTCATAGTTATAATTATTCATATATTATATTTCATATATCATGTATCAATTATTATAATAATTCATAGTTATTCGCATTATAATGCAAATCTTCAGGGAAAAGTTGATATCCTATTGCGCTTCTTGACTGAAATTGAAGCTTTAATTTAATTTTCATCGGCATATTTTTATCATTCATTACATTTATGTTTCATTCCTTGAATCTGAATAGTAATGTGGACCCATACGTCATTCAAAGTTAGCTATGATCATTGTCTTTGATTGTGATATTTTGCTCTTTAACCCTTTGAGGTTTATAAGGTAACTAACCTAAGAAGCATAAATAAATCAATGTTATCTTGCTTAAATATGGTAAATTAGTGAATATATTAGAAAATATCTAATATAAAGCGTTGACATATTGATTTTTTGATGTGGTACAAAAATGTACCACAAAACGGATTACACTTTGAAATAAGACTTATTGAATTTAGACATGAAATTGAGTAAAACATCCGCTATTCCGAATGACTTTATTCACGATAAACAGAGCTCATCGTTCACATGGAGAAGCATAAAATTGAGTTACGAAAGATCTCCTTAGATTTGTAACGTCATGAATGATAGTCCCGAAAGCAATTTCGAGAACTATTCAGACAGAGCGCAACATCACAATCTGTGCACTGAATGTTACTCCTGTTGTCCACCAATCGGGAGCTGCAATGTTTGCAACGTTTTCTGTCCGCGGCAACTCTTGGGAGATGTAGAGGTGTATTTGAACTTCGAACACGTAATCTCTTGGCAGGAGGTGCACATCTTGGCTCTCTTTCTCTACTTGAGAATCCACGAATCATGCTGTTTGCCACTGATCGTCGAAATTCGTACGATGACATCTTTCCCAGTTTCCTAGAGCAGTAGACAACATATGCATTGTTGATAGCCATGTCCAAAAGATCGAAGAATAGACGAAGGTAGTACTTCTTTGGGGATCTGTGGCCGATCTCGTACGAAACTTTCTTTTGATCGCACAAATCAACACCCTGCATCGCTGAATTGTATTGCACGACAACAGATGGGATGGTCTTCGGCTGTTTTCCAGGTTGCCCTCGTCTCCTTCTTTCAACAACTGTTGTCTGTGAGGGATCAACGAAGTTAGACGCGATTAGGACTGGTCGCTTGTCCATCCATAGGCACACGGAAACCTTTTCATTCTGCGAGACAAAAGAGTGAGTTTCTCCTTCTTTCATCTTCTTTACTTCTTTTGCTTTTGGAGGCAGGCCCTTCCGATGAGAACGAATTGTTCCAATAGCTTTGATTCCTTTTGCATGGAGGTCTTCAAGAAGATTGATGGAAGTGAAAAAGTTATCCATTCCAATCACACATCCAGTTCCTTCCACACACTGGCTCAGCTTCGTAACGACCTGTTCTCCCAAGCCAAGATTGGAGTTTCCTGTATCCTTTCCAGTATACAGATGTATCTGATAAGCATAACCAGATTTAGCTGCCGCCAGAATCCACTCTTTGAAACCCCATGGAGTCGGTTTTCCTCTCATGTATTGTTTGTTGGAATTGTTTCCCTTGAATTTCACCATATGCTCATCTATCGAAAGCTCTTCTTCGTATTCATAAGCATCTTGAAAAACCATGTTGGCATGATCCAGGACTGGCTGAATTTTCCAGGACCTTCCAGAATGTTTCTGCTTCATTGTCATTGAAGTGCAAATGAGCTCTCAGGATCTCAAATCTTCTGCTGGTCATGGTTTGGGAAACTTTGCTGACATGAAGATCGTCATCTTGCTTCCAATAGTCTCTCAACTCAGGCAATTTATTATATCCCATCAGTATATGGAGGCCAAGTAGCGCCTTCATTTCTTCAGTATTGGTATTCAGGTCAACTCCTTTTCTGTTGGCATATAAAACGGACTGGGGTAGGATTACTTCTTCTATCAATTTTTGAACCTGAAACGTTTTCTCAAACACTTCGTAAGGTGTTGCAGCTTCACTTAGCTCAGAATCGATTTTTACGCTGCCGAAAGAAATAGGATTCGTTACTTCAACTGATTTCATCTTATATATTTGAGTCCAATTCAAGCTTGTGGTGTTCGTTGTTTCGCCTTCTAGTTCATCTTCGTCTTCACTTTCTTCATTGCCAATAATTGTTTCATCAGCCTCGACTGTCTGGTCATCAGTGATGAAAGATTCGTCTTCATCGTCTAATGGTTCAATTTCCTCGTCACTATTGTCAGCATATAGCAGGGCAATTGCAGCTTGAGCAGCTCCCCTCCTTGAATGAACGACTCTCACATTCGCCCTTGACATTCCTGAAAAAAAGCATAATGTTTATTCTCTAATATGCATTGTATGCAGGCTACACATGCACGCTTATAGCACTGTATGCGAGTATGTTTTAGAAACAGTAACTATAAAAAATCAGTAGGTCTGACCAAACAATACATGGATCTTCATGAAATGTAAATTTTGTACTAAATCCGATTTTATGTAAAATTCCTACTACTTGAGACACTGATAAGTAACTGATAAGCCGTAATATAAACCGCGTGCTCAATCAGTTACATGCGTGTTCCAGTGGTGTAGTGGATAACACCGACACAGCACAAGTAAAATTAGCGGGTTCGAATCCCGCTGCTGAACTCTCTATTTTGCAGACTTCAAAATGATTTTAGTTCCATTATTCAGAAATTTAATATTTTTACTCGATGCAGAATCTGTTTGATATTGATAATATTGTTCTTTATTACTCTGTAGGTTTTACAGTTAGTAAACCTGTGTCTTATCCCTGACTATTAGCAAGATATGAATTTTACTTTATTGCAATGTAAAATTCTCTTTCCGTTTTGTGGTGTATTTTTGTACCACCTGTTTTTTTCATTCAATTACGCTAAATCAGTTGATCATATACGATTGCTGATATATGTATTTAGAAAGTACTGTAATATACTCGGATAATACGTAGAAAGAGTAATGTTGAATCACTTACTTGTCCGAAAATATCACTCTGAATCAACAGGTGTCGAAATTGAAATTGATTTCGAAAGATCATCATCTATTACGAAGACAAACAAACATTAAATATATCATTTGGAATGAAATATCACTTTAAATATATTTTTTAGATTGTGTTTGTACGATATATAGATAGATTTTGTTAAATGTTATCATTACAATTACATAAAGATGGGTTTACTTATGTGGTGCATATTTATACCACAAAACCCCAAAGGGTTAAGTGGCAGGTAGCTCTCGATATGATCATGCTCAAGAAAATGCTCTTATTAGTAAGGCTGAGCGTTAAAGTAGTCGAATTGCCAATTTAGTGAACATTACCTCTCCGAGTTTGGCATGACACGGAGGATTTGTAAATTACTATTTATTGCTTCATTATTGCTATCATAATACGTCAATTCAGTGGTAATTTCTTCAAAACTACGAAAATTTGCACATCTAACCATTTGGTGTTGGGTCTCAACTCGAGTTCATTTAATGAATTGAAAATGCTTACACTCTGGAGATTTAATTAATACTGACCTGCTACTTTACCTAATATACTTACTCTGTGATTTTTCATTCACTAAATCTAGCAATTAGTCAATAATGTCAAATATTTGTGTGTCATGCAAAAAGAGATGACAGCTAATCCGTTCGACCTCCTTTGCGGCAATGAGACGCATCCGAAGTCCGAACCACTCAACTTTACCTAACAGTTTCTATAACCACGAAAGTCTTGGTGAGTGCTTTAGTACTTTCAAGAGTTGATTGCTGTATTTCGTGCTTTGCAATATTTTCATCAACGACTTTGATCAGCAGCCCGACTTGTAAGCAGCTACACAAGTAGCTATCAATGCGTGGGAAGATAGATAAAGGGATGGCAACACACAACCTCCTTTGTTTATATGGCAAAGCACCCACTACAGGTACCTGTTTTCGACATCGACAGCAATGGATCTATCGCAAATCGAAGAGGTTTGCTTTCCAGTGATACTAGCATGCATGTTTAAAGCCACTCTATAGGCGGTCTTCTTTCGATGGGAATCATTTTCCTATGGCCGTGTGTCTCGGATGTAAAATTCGCTTCCTGTGGCATTCGCACATCAGGCTCGTCATCAACCTTGAAAAGGCTCCTAAATGAAACTTCTCTTAGAAAAACTCTTTTAATGCTTTACTGTAAATTGATGTGCACAGCGAAGTCAGCTGTGACAATACGGCTTCATGCAGCAAAATCATAAAGACAATGCATCGGCGTGCTTTAACACTGACATTTCAAAAATGTCCTCAAAATGCATGTACTCCATCTGTTTGAGAGATAAGTGAAGCATAGATATCGTTCTCCAATCGAATCATAGAATCAAGAGACTGATTGAGGAACACGAAAGATATTCCTCCGGGTAGGCAGATGTGTGTACTCTCAAGTATGTTGAATTGACCTGTATCTTGTTTTATGATAAATTGACGGAAATATGCGATAATTAGATGCTTGCAAAGCAACAAAAACGATCTTAATTCCCCACACGTTCTACTACACAGTGGAAATATGAACATTTTTGATGATAAGAAAACACATGTAGTAATGCGAATGAAAAAACGTGAGACGCATAACATGCATGATTATTCTTAGACATCACTCGTTGCAAGCAGGACTTTTGGATCAGGATTCAGTGTATTGAATTATAAAGTGAGTGGTTTGGCTAAAGCACAAAGACCGCTCGGATTGCAGACTCCTTCACATAACTTGCAGGAATAGCCCAGCAGTCGATTAGAATCGGAAGTTCAGTTAACCCTCACACGACTGCGGTGTTTTTCCGAATTTCGCCCCCCCCCGCTGATCTCACAAAATATTGCAACAATTTTGCCAAAACCACACATGAATCGAATGGCCATTGAAAGGGGATCCAGAAAAACATCATCAGTTCTATTTCTAAGGTCATCCATGGGATGTGGTGAAGGTCAAAGGTAAATATATGTGCCGATTTTTTACCAAATTTCCATCAGATCACTATTTAAAATGGAAATTGACAACAAAAGCTAATACAATATCTGGTCAATGTGGTTAATAAAACAATGATTATTTATTGCTCTGAGATTACATCATTGCATTAGATGAGGTCAAAGGTCAATTAAACAAACTTTTCGTTCGACTCAAATATCACTAAAATCGGTAAATAAATTAATTTAATAACTAAAATAAATTTAGTTTCCGCAGGTGAAGAAACAACCCAATTCGATGACTTTTATCGAGACACAGAAGCTGAAGGCAACATGATTCTAAAAAATTCAATAATTGTTGATCAGATACAGACGCAAAAAGTGCAAAAACAATAAAAAGCCATATTTGAATTTCAAATGTCAAACCTGCGTACATAATAAGCAGATAATTTCAAATTCAAATATCTTGCATTTGTGAATATCTGTATATTAACAGGAAGAATCCTTTAAGCAATTTCAACTTCTTTCTTCAGGAATTGGATGCTGTGCAGCACTTCTGTGTATTGTACAATATACATAGAAGTGAATATAAACCGAAATCAGCCAAAATATTCCAACATTCAAATTTTAAAATAGCTCTCACGCCAAAAGCATTGTGCCAAATTTGTCAAATTATCAATTTTTTCTAAGTGTGGCCGTGACAATGAGAAGTAAATGAAAAAGAATAATGTACATCATATTGCAAATATTTCTGGAGTTCAAGGCAATCGGAAAACAATTGTCACTATAATAGCATGCTAGTCACCATGTAACTGTCGAACACCTTCATGTCCATGCTGCTTGGAAAAATGCGCGCCCGCAGGAATAGAATAAGCGCCACCAAGAATTTAGTGCGCAGTTCGACGACTTCAACGCACTTGCTCCTGAAATAAAGCTCGTTGCCTCGCCGCACCTGATCCAGATAGAAGAGGTTCCATTCGAACTTCAAATGGAAGTGATCGAGTTGAAGGCGAATGATTGTCTTGTGAAGCAGTTCGAAAGTGATGGTATTTTAGATGAAATATGGAAATCAGCTGTGGAATATCCAAGATTGCAAGAGTTGTCCTAAAACGTTTTAGTTCTATTTGGAAGCACATACGCCTGCGAGACAGCGCTCTATAAATTAAATTTCATAAAGAACAAGTACCGGACGCGCTTAACAAAAAACAATCTCGAGAATAGTTTACGTTTGATGACATCCTCTCTAGTGCCTGATTTTCGAAGCTTGGTCAACGACGGACAGCAGAAACTTAGTTACTGAGTCTTACACTGATATTGTAATTTCTTCACGAGATATCGTATTTCTACCTATTTAGATTGTGTCTTTTCATAAATAAAATATGTTAAAATTTTAGTTATGTTTTTATTTCACATTTATCATTAAATTTAAAGCTCACGCTTTGGGTTGCGAAAGAACTGCATGATTAGTAATAATAAGATACTTTATAACTTCAATAATGACGCAAGGTAGGCAGGCCTATATGCGAGTGACTGCTTATAAAAGACTGGCTCTGTGATGAATGAATGAATGAATGAATTTTGTATGGCTCGTGATTCCTTTATGAATTATTACAGTAGCTTAGTAAATGCTTTCTCCCTCGGTTGCCCTTACAAAAACATGCTTTCAACTTTTCAAGTGCCAATAACTAAGACCTCAAGCTTAAAATCTTTTCGGGTCAAAAATGACCTCGGTCGTATATGGGTTAACTTGCTAACTCATTCTTTACGAAGTAGGCCTATATGATATTTTCACTGCGTCATTCATCACAGAAATCTAATTTGAGTGGTGGAATAAAAGAAGGATTGGCTATTGACCTAGTTGTTGGCACACATATCAAGTGCGGCCGTGATTCTTTCGGCCTTCGAAATGGCGGCTGAAAAATGTAAAAGGTTGCTCACCCATGTAATCATATCTTCTGAGTTTACATTGATGACCGCGAGCTATCAATGAGCACGCCAAAGTTTTCATCAGTTTTTCATTTCAGTGAGTGTTTCAAGACCGAGCGGAGGTGTTGCTTTATACCTGTTCAGCGTCATTCAAAATTTATCGCGTGCAGTTAGCTTATCAAACAATTATCCACAATTCGCTGTCAAAGGTTTGGTAGTAGGCCCTAGGTTACATTGAAATCCAGTACTCATTGCATCTCTAACCTACACGTGTTATATCAGCACAGATAATGAAATTATTCAAGATCTGGAATAATTTTGCAATAGATAGGTTGAGGAATACACAATGCTTCCAAAATTCATATAGGCTTGCATACATGATTTTGCAAGCTTCATTTGAGATAAAGTAGGGTTTGAATTGCATGTATAAGTTGCTGGTAATCATTTTTTAACTGTTTAAAGAACAGTTCGCAATATTCATATACAAAACAAGCGAGTAAATACTTTCAGATGATGCTACATATACATGCTCTTAATGTTCTAATGATTAACTAAGCTATTTATTATAGACTGACTGTCGTCAACGGCCGATATAGGTATAATTAAAGCACCCGGCCAGCCGGCGTTACTAAAAACGGCCTGCCCAGAATCTGCAGCCTGGCAGGGCCGGCGGCCGCTTCCAACCCTGCTGCAGATTTGGCAGCTTCTCATCCAAAATTGCAGTATAAACAAAAAAGCAGTTTCTGCGTCTTTTTGAGAAGGGTACCACTGTTGCTATCGAAAATTGTCCGCAATTGTTCTTTTTCTGTCTGTAGTGTATTCCGATCCAAATTTTGATTTCGTTGATTTGGAGTCTTGGAACTGACTCAAAGTCGCGGCTCATCCGGTGGAAGTACGTTGGGGCATGAGCCACAATGAAAAGCTTAGAACTGCACATGTGATTGATTCTAACCCAATGATTCAGCCGTCGAGAAAAGTAATATACATCAAAATACGTGCGACTTTTGTGCCTCCATTGTGTTTGACATTAAGCCTTAC
>CAJQUW010001069.1:0-18041 GCA_907163375.1 Prostheceraeus crozeri | reverse complement strand
TAAGGATTTATGTATGGGGGGGGGGGGGGGGGGGGGGGGGGGAGTTTGTCTGCTCAGTAACGCGTTTTTCGCTGGCAAGCGCCCTTTCGCGGAAAGATTCTAAATTGATCACTTGGGTCTTGAGGGCCCGAATCTCGGCTACCTGACCCTTCAGGTGGAAATTGTCATCCCTAAGGGCCGAACATTCGTTTTTGTAACGAGTGAGCTCATCTTTTAATTTTGTGAGTGCATATTCCTGGCTCACTTTTGCGATCTGGGTATCCTTATTCCAGCTGTTCATCTGCTGCTTAATCCCCTTCTTTACTGGGGAAGGTGCGATTACTTTCTTTTTCGGGGAAGACTGATTTGTTGGTTTTCCTATCTCTTCCGTGTCTTTAGTAATGACGACCTCCTCAGAATCGGAGTCATCTGAGCTGTCCAAATCGCTTAGTGGGGCCTTCTCTTCTGCTGTTGATGAGGTAGTGGCCGAAGCAGCAGGCTCCAAAATTGTTGCAATAGCCTCTTGTAGTGCTGCGTCAAGATCGACTGTTTCTTCGTTGAAGAAGGGTGCGATCACTTTGCCGATGTCTGATGTTATGTAATTGTTTGCCTTTTTGAGCGGACAGTCGGCGTGGGCGATGTAAAATTCCTCATGCTCTTTGCCTTTCAAAAATTTCAGGCAATGTGTACAGCCGGAAATAACGGCTCTTTCCTCGTGGAAGTGAGGAGTATTCTTATATTTGTTTATGTGACGTTTGAATTCGCCACCCCTCTTTATTTCTCCGCAAGAACACTTTTTAAATAAGAATTTTGAGTTGCCTCCCATTTTGTAACTTATGTATCTGTAAAGGAAGGATGAAATAGAATTACTAACAGGCGACATTGGCAGTCATTCTTATAATCATACAGCTAAATTGTGAGATTGGTGGAAAGTGTCGAACCTTTGAATCCGTTACAGGCATTACTCAGAGGGGATCTTACCCAACTCCATGCCTCGGCCCACTAACCAACCTCCCCGCGGTACAGAGCGTGCGTCATATCAAAGTGTTGGTATCCGACCCCCGATTTTGACATAAAATCATGGATTGTTTACAAAGGTTGCAAATACCCAACCGATGCTTGCCTCTCACCAACTTTATAATGTCCTTAGTTGAATTCAGAAGGTTTTAAAACCCCGAAAATTGTCAAGAAAATAGCGAATTTTAAATTTTTTTCAAGTTTTTAGCACTACTTATGAAATTTTATAATTAGTCTATCACTTAGGGCAGGTCAATAGCGACCGAACCTTTTTTGAATCAAGTCAAACGGACTTGTAGAATCAAAGTTACAAGGCTTTAAAGTTTTGGAGTCTTTTATGGCCTGGAGACGAAGGCCATCTCCTGGCTAACCTCTAAGTCTGACGACTTAGCTGATATCAGCAATGAAATTTTCTAAGTCGGTTTCTTACGATAAACTCTGGGATTTGGAATGTCCAAGCTATCATCGAGCTCCAGAGAAACACTTACCGTTGACCTATCCCTCGTATTAAAGACTAAGTCACTCTCTCTTCCCACAGCTTATATAGTGTGTGTCGATCAGCTGATGACGTAGCACACCCCATCATCCAAAACACTAAAAAACCCGTCTATCTCCGGTTCTATGCTCCGATTTGACTGGAAATACAACACCATTTCCATGTAATAGTTGACGCTGAATCCTAATCTGCTTATGCCTCCTTTTCCCCATCCGGATTGCTTCTTTTGGCTCCACATAGCAGCCATCCGAAAATTCTAACTCTGTGGGTCGTTTTTCCGAAAAATGTGAACCATTTTTCCTCTCCGATTGACTTGAAACTCTCCGATTGACATGTACCTCTCCATACAGATAAAGATTTTCACGCTGATTCCAAATCTGAAATCCGTTTTCCAATCCGATGCTTCGTTTTGAAGCTACAGCCCAAAACGTCCCAAATTCTAACTCTGTCGTTTTTCGCCAATGTCCCAAAATCTTAAATGGCGTCTCACATCTAAACGAAGACAGATAGGAACAAGCCGATTCTTTCACTGAATTTGTCTCACTCTTAGCTTTCAAACGAGCTATCGCACGACAAAATCCGTCCACTGGAAGCCAAAATCGAAGCAAGATGTCCAAAGGGGGGGGGACTCAGCGAAATTTCAGAATTTATAAAAATGTTTTGTGACGGTCCCAGGTCGAAATTCCACACTTTGGAAAATTTTCAAAATTTTACCCATACAAAGTCACTCTGACACTTAGGATTTTTTCAGGTGAGCGAGCTCCGACCTAAAATCTTGTAACCGCTCTAACTTTTGAACGAAGACAGATAGGAACAAGCCGATTCTTTCACTGAATTTGTCTCACTCTTAGCTTTCAAACGAGCTATCGCACGAAAACAATCCGTCCACTGGAAGCCAAAATCGAAGCAAGCTGTCCAGAGGGGGGGGGAGGTCAGTGAAATTTGATGAAAAATGTTTTGGTAAAGGTCCCAGGTCGAAATTCCACACTTTGGAAAATTTTCAAAATTTTACCCATACAAAGTCACTCTGACACTTAGGATTTTTTCAGGTGAGCGCCGACCTAAAATCTTGTAACCGCTCTAACTTTTGAACGGCTGCTCCGATTGACTCGCAACGAAAAATGCGGTCGAGCAGTGTTTCATCCTCTTTCCAATGCAAGTCGAACGAACAAAATCCGTCCACTAGAACCAAAGTTAGAACAAAGGGGGGGGGGTCAGCGAAATGTGAGGAAACAAACTATGGTAAAGGTCCCAGGTCGAAATCCACACTTTGGAAGTTTTTAGAATTGTTCCCATACAAAGTCAACTTGGGACTACTTTCTGGGATTTTTTCAGGTGAGCTTCGAGCTAAAATCTTGTAACCGCTCTAACTTTTGAACGGCTGCTCCGATTGACTCGCAACGAAAAATGCGGTCGAGCAGTGTTTCGCCTCTTTCCGCAGATGCAAGTCGCGAAAAGACGACAAAATAGGTGTGCCAACTAGATACCAAAGTTCGAACAATGAAGGGGGGGGTCGGTAAGCGAGACGGAAAATTGGGATGAAACCTCTTTGGATAAAGGCTCCAGGTCGGAATTGCCACAGCTTTGGAATTTTTTTTTTTCCGCTCACATGACAAAGCCACTCTGGTCACTTAGTGATTTTTTCAGGGCTTGAGCATCCGTGACCTAAAAGTTTGATGGCCGTCTGCACATGTAAACGAGAACAGATAGGAACAAGCCGTTTGTGTTACTAGTGAATTTGTTCACTCTTAGGCTTTCAAATGGACACCTCACTCGAACAAATTCGTCTCCGTAGAAGCCAAGCTCGCGAAGCAAGCTGTCCTGAGGGGGGGGGGGGACGTCAGCGAAAAATTTTTATCTCCGATTGCTTTCAAATTCACCATACAGATGCAGAATTTCACCTGAATCGAATCTGGCCTCCGTTTGACATCCGAGGATGCGCTTTGGAACACGACACACCAAACATCCACAGTTTTAACCAAGATCAAACCAAGACGGTCGCCCACGGTAACCTAGATCGCGTTTTTCGCCCCAAGATCCACCAGTCGGTCTGGACACAGGACTCTCCAAGGACTCAACACTGACGGTCAGGAGGGGGGGGACGGCAGCGGAACTCGCCGGCCACATCACCGTACATGGCGGACCAGAGGGGGGGAGGGGGTGGGACTCAGCACGACGGCGGCCACTCTTGCGGCTATCTGGTGTTTGTCACTTCCATTATATATAACGCGCGCTTGACATAACAATCATAGGATATTCAATTCAATGTGTGTTTGGATGCGCAAATATCTTCACACTTGATTTCGTTTTTGCGAACTGTGATATTGACTCTCACGATGTGAACGTGGGGTTTTGCCCTACCAGCACTTGGATTTTTTGTTCAAATTTTTTATGAAAATACCGAAGTCCAACTGCACAGTGAGAAATCTTTCAACACCGAGGATTGTTCGAAGTCAACATTTTCGGTTCATGTTGCATCACACGTCTTATATCCAAATTGAAAAGACTTATTCTCTACATTATATGCTACGCAAAATCAATAGTCGACCATCTTCCAACGAGAGGAACGATCTGAATCTGGTTTTTAAAGGTCTCTGCAGTCGTTCAACTCATGACTCATAGACATTGATATCTTCACTCATGTAGTGGCCTACGCGCATCAATATTCCTGAACGTGAGTGTTCGTAGAATTACTAAAGAGCATTAGGTATGTATCCTTACCACTACTCCCTGATGGCAGTTCAGTCAAGGAGGCAGACTGTGACCTCGAATGATTGGCGAACTGGATGCTACAAAATCGGGTGTGTTGGCGCCTGAGACTTATGGGAGTTGATGAGGCATATTTTAGCTGGACGGTGCAGTTTCAGCACAACTGTATTATATGTGTTACTCCACAATCACTTGATTCGAGTAACTTGAAAGTGTGCTTTCACCGAAAAATTTGTGTATGGACTGCGTATTCTCAGCAACCCCTACCAGCTAACTCGTTTTTCTTCTGATGGGACTGTCAGTGGGATAATGTGACAATTACGTGCTATGCTCTCCGATCATGTGATCCCGGGGAAGAACATAGATCGAAAGCGAAAAAGATGAAACTCAGTCATTTTTCAACATGACGACTGCACCGCCGGCATTATTCTTAAGAGGCAGTGAATTGTTGTTGTTAAGCATTTTCCACCAGAACAGAAAGAGTTCATTGGTCGTGAATAATTGGGCAGCCTTGGCCTGCGAGAATCTTCCAGATCTTCTCTCCTCTATTACTGGTTCTGGTGAATGATAAATCTCAGGTCGTGTTGTGTATCCATTATGAGCAAAACCGGAAAGCATCAGAAGAATTGGAAGGACAGGCATTCGATCGGAGATTCTTCCATGCTGAGCAGTTCGCCTGAGTTCTCTGCTGCGAGTGTCTCATCTTGGTTCGACGACTTTCAAACTTGTCACCAGAAAATAATGCGAGAGGTCATTTTAGGACATTTTATTAGTGATGCAACTTGTACATGTATACAGTCTAGTGAATATATATGATTTACTATCCACTTTCAAGCTATTATTCTAAAATATCTTCACGCATTGTTTTGCTACCCATGATGCTTTTTTTTCTAATCAAATGCTGCATGATTAGACAATTACAGCTCATTTTATTTTTGCGTTACTTTTGCAGCCCTGTAGATACGTTTCTTAGATCCTTTGTGACAAGAAGATGGACCAGGAAGACACGCAGACCCGTGGTGGCCATGGGATGTACATCAACTATAAAAGTCTCCATTTTCGTGCTATGTTCTCTGCAGAAACTTTTATTGCAAGCGGACGGACCTTGATTTCGTTTAGGAAATGAGAAAGTGATGACAATGAGATTTTAATTAGCAAGTTAGCGAATTCATTACAAATTTTCAAATTGACCCGAGCATGGCTGCAACTTTAAGTAGGGAGTTGTGTCCTGTTGATCTTGTGAACTAGGCCTTTGATGATTCCTGATGCTGAATGAAACAGCACTAGTCAGATCTTTCCATTTTCAATGAGGATGCAACTCAATATATAAATATTCTATTACAGTGAAGACCATCTTTGGTATAAGCGCTAACAATTCTATAATTGTGGAAAACGTCTTCAAATTCTGATTAGCATTTTTGATATTTTGAATATGCATAAAAAATGAAGGACGGCTGGAGGAGAGGGAAAGCGGTCAACAGTTGGAGACAAAAGCAATTCACAGCAGGAGACCGGAGCCTTTTTCGCACTACCACCAACCTTCCATAGCTCCTCCCCCCCCCCAAACACCCCCCCCCCCCCGCCCCGCCCCCATTGACTTCTCGGCTGCTCCAAGTTGCAGGAGGACAAGTGTGCGCCACTATCACCACGATTGGACTGTGGTGCGAGTTGTTTTGATTTATGGTGCGGGCCGTTTGATAAACAGCTGGTTTTGGCTGCACGCGAAATCCCTTCGGATCTACAAGGATTCCTGAAGTAATGACAGAGAAATCAATTGGCATAATGATTTGCGAACTGAACACTATGCCAAAAAATCGAGTAAAAGTAATCAAAATAATTTGCTTTATCAACGTTAGATGTAGAAAGAAAGCAAAAAATACACGTTTTTTTACTTTGGCAGTGATTTTCCTTTCTTTTATGCTAGATTCCGAAACTCCAGTTAGAAGAGGCTCTTTGCTGCACAGGTAATAAAAAATTCGTCCTTAATTTAATCATTCGTCAAGTAATTTCACAAAAATACATCTCGATGCATATCAAGGGCCATAAAACTCAGAGAGCAACATTGGCTATTTTCATTTCAGAAATAAATAAACACTATTTTAGAGAAATGCAATACAATAATGACTCGGAAAGACGCAATCCTTCCCCTGCTGACTGCATCCTGATATTGTGTAGCATTTTCATTCTTCTACAGCACCAAACTGTGAAATGGAGCTTCGAATTCAGTCCACATAAGCTATTGTATTTTCTGCGCATTGTTTGAAAACACTTCTAGCAACATGCCCCGGAATATAGTACAGAATACGTGTTGCTGTTGAAATCAATATGTTATATGTATCGGGCTCTTCATATTATTTAGATATCATTCATCTTTCGATACATATCTGTGTCTACGGTCAAGTGGCGGAGACTTATCATCGAACATTTCATGCACTCGTCAAAAATTAAATTCGAGTACTTCTTTAAAGAAACAAGTTTAATTCGTTCCTTATTCTGCAATTTTTGAAAAAAATGATGTTTGTCAGAATGAGGATCAGACCCACACAAGTATTATTTTCTTTTATTGTTGACACATTTGTGTCAATATTTTTCAGTGTATTTCAATAAACGATTCGGGATTATTGTAATTCCAAATGAGCGACTTGATGAATGCCTTCTGATTGACAACCTGAGAAAAGAGCGGTGCCTTGCCCGATGAAGAAATGTGAAAAATTCATTTCTTTTTGCGAAGCGATGGCGATCCATTAAGCAACATACATTCATCGGTGTAGTTTTTTTTTCGGAAATAAAATTATGGAACCAAGGAAGTTTTGCCATCCTTTCTACCGCGATTGTGTAAGTCATAAACCGTTTGGTATAGTGGATAAAAAAACATTAGGAGGATTCAGAAGTCTTCGTTGGGTGTTGAGTCTGTCTCGAATTTCGCGACATTATTAGAGTCATTTCTCTGCTTTATAAAATCACAATCAGCGAAATTGATTGGTGCATGGCTGACTGTTGAGGAAAATCGATCGATTTTGCGATCAACAATTCTTTAAAATACATGGGGATCTTTCGGAAATCGATGGTAAGCAATTGAATCCATGCGTTGCAATTGTCAGTCGAAATTCGATGAGGCAGAACAATCCACGCTCACTGGCTAGCATTTTACAATTTCTGCAATGTTCTATGATTGTGTTTGTCATCATAGCAGTGTTTCTGACATTTAAAAATCTCACAGCTGAACTTTGTCTATAGATTCCATGGCTTGATCTTCATATCCTTTGACATTTCATTATAGCCTCAGAAGATTAACCATACTGTAGAGTTTAGAGTGTAGAAAGAATGTCTACTTATGTGATTATGGAATTTATAGCAGTCTTTGCTTTGGAATTTTTACTACTTAAAATGATGTCTATGTGTAAGATGAAAATTAATCGCACAAATAATTATAGGAAGCTATGTAAATTATCATGTCTAGATCATAGACCTCCAGTGGTATTGGAAATATTTTGATAACTCGCCTTCATGAGATCGGTCAGCTGATAGTTTTCTAGCTGTCCATCTTTAAATACACAAAAGCTTCACACGATGATTTTACGATGAATATTGAGGCATTTCATGTTTGCAAATCAAGAAGCGATGGTAACGTCTCGAATTCAAGAAAAAGTAATTGAATGACACAAATGGAATAAGCGATTCTCAAGTTCATTCATTAATTGGAACAGAGGGCGTCCGATGTGAATTTAGTTGCACGCTTGAGCATTAAAACATCTATATTCTGTTCTTAACATTTTGTTAACATTTGCTGGAGCGAAAGAATTTAAAAAAGAAATATCTCTATTTGAATTTATCAACAATTTAAATACGACTTTTTCAAGGGATCTCAGCATGTTTTTAGTGTTAGCTGCATCATTAATTTTCAATGTGATCATCGGATTTTTCGTTAGAATCTTACTTAGTTTATTTTTTACGTCTTTTGATCATCCTTAGTAAGGGAAGAAATTTCGAGTCGAGGAAATGATTCAAAAATAGTAGGGAAGTGAGGGTTTGCACTAAAACTGTAGATCGAATTACAAATGGAATTTCAATACAGACGTTCATAAACCGTATCGCATCCTTTATTTAGATGAATCAGATGTATGTGGCTTCTGTAGGGGTGTGAATCAAATGGCTGTTTCCGACTGTTTGCCTTTCAGCAGCGATCTAAAATTTGAATACAATTGAGCCTAAGATCCTTGAGATGAGCGCTTGAACTTTGTTCCTAAAGATCTGCACCTACAAATAGTATGCATTGGAAAGTTGCAGGATATGGGAGACTCCTCATGAAAATCTAAGAAATAGTGTGGGTGGGGGGAGTAAGGCAAATTTAAAGAAGTGTAAAACTGTTTCAAAAAGAAAAGATTAATTTATGATTTATTCTAAAAGGGGATTTATGTGACATATTCTGAGCAATATATATAGTATTTGGTAGTCGCCATACCCGGAAGATTTTTACGTGTGTTTTTGTAAGTGTTGGATGGGATATTTTTGTAGTTTCTCCTATGTATTTTTTCACCTTTTTTTTTGGCTGGTGGATGTTTGTTGTTTTGGGGGTTTGTTTGGTTAGTTCTTGGTATTATTTTTTTTTTGTTGTTTTTGTAGTTTTTTTGGTGATTTTAAGGATTACATAGGATATATAATTCTTACTACCATTTCTTTCGAGTATAATGTGCTGTCCAAAATCTGAGAATTTTCAAAGAAAGTATTGTTTCACATTAATCAGGATCTTTATAGAAGTTAGTATTAATGTATTGTATTTTGTTTTAAAGACTCATGTTAGATCTGTGTGTACTGCCCTCCAAATTATAAGTTGTACGAAATACTGGTTGCTTGCATACTTACTGATTATTTAGCTAAATACGCTTTTAGACATTTTACGTGCGTTAGTAAAATCAAATTTACATTATTGTTAATGTTTGATTCTTAAAATGTCATTATCTTACTATCTTACTGAAACAGTAGTAAGTGCCATGCAACCTTAAGTGCGATCTTTATCGGCAAAAGGTCCTTGAAATTCATACGTGTAAAATGCATTCAAGTAGGAGAGACTGCATAAAAATTTTAGTTACCAAAAATTACCTTGGTATGCATCCTTCATATGCGAGTTCGCTTATCGAGCGCATTTTACAGTGTTATATATGTGACTGTGTCACCAGTCACGTTTTGACTGGTAGATGTCATGACATGAAAGATGCGATGAAGTCATTGTCAAGTGTAGCTATTTTTTCATGTGCCTTGATCTTGGAACAAGTTGATTGCAACGTTTGTCGGTATGGACATCATTCATTGTCCCGTTTGATTGAATCAACATCTTTTGAAGTCGACCCGAACCAGGTAGATTCATTATATAGTGGAAAACTGGTCTGGCGCGATGTGGGAATATTCGTCACAAGTTATCGTTCCACTCATGTTGTTTCGCATCGATTAAAAATTTCAAGAAAGCATTGTGGATTTGTTAACAATCGGCGTTCTTCATGACATTCACAAAATCTGGACATGAGACAACAAATTAATTGCCACATTTCAAAATAGGATGATGGATTGTCTCTGCGCAATGAGGGTCATTAATTTTCTATGAAAACTTTTTCCACTGTCAGCGCCTAGAAAGTTTTGTAGGAAGTTTGCGTGGTGAACGGCCGTTATGTTTTCTCATGGTGAGTTTCATAATTGTTCACGTTTTTTGTTGACTTGTCTTATGTAGGCCAAGACTACAAAGTTGTGTGATTAGAAATTTTTCCATATTCCTGAATGATTATTTGTGTAAATAAATTTATTCAGTTTATTGATATAGTGTATACCATACATGTAACTTCAGTGCTGCATTCTTTATTTAAAAATCTATGAAAAAGTTTGTTGCATTATAAGCCCGAATAGACTAATAATCAATTTTAATTTGTGTGTTAGCGTGATTGTGCGCAATTTTATGATATAAGATGTGTCTATATATAAAATCAAAAGACTTTCTAGATGCTTTCATGTATGACCACTGCTGATTTCTCTGGGTGAAGTACAACAAGTGAGATGATGGTTCCAAACGACTAAAAGTGTTAAATACAGCGTCTGTGCATAGGTGACAGTGTTTCATAAACAGTCCACATGCTTGATCACTGTGTCATGCACATAGCGCGTTAGCTTTTGATGACACATAGAAAATGGGACGATTAGTGTGTCACTTACTAACAAATAGGTGACAGTAAAGTTCTGTCGTTAATAAAATAGATAATAGAGTAATAAATCAAAAGAAGTTAGATTGATTTAAATAATTAATCAAAGACGAGAAGGAAAAAAAGAATATACGATCCTCTGTGTTCTGAAAGATCAGTAGAACTGGCTTCAAAATGTCGGATCGCCACCACTTTCACAAACTGCGCAAATTTCAGGTATTTAAGCAAGCAAGAAAATACGTTTGTGGCTGATGCCGACGTTTTGAAGCCCAGGCTCTGATGTCATTCAAGAGGATCGTTTGATTTTAAATAAATCGTTATTTTTAGTTATAAAGTCAATGCGCGGAAAATTGGGAGAACTTTTTAGTTTGTAATAGATATCTTGGTCGAGGGAAATTTTCTGTTTTCCTTACGTCACTATGAATCATCCAATTTGTTGATCTTTGCACCTTATGTTTCATATCTTATTTCAGGATTTCGTGCGGGAGATTGAAAAGAGCGGACGCCGCTCAGGACCTTTATGTAGCCAACTGAAAACTTTCAACTTCGATATTCATATTTAACTATTTGAAACTCCATCGCAGCGCTCGTTATTAGAATGAAATTGTGAGTCAACTGCATCAAGTGCAATGACAATACTCGTGATCGTTGGACATGTCTGGACGCAGTGGTGTTTAAGGCATATGTTGGGGTTTTTAGGGTGAGGTGGGGTGGTCGTGGGTCTTTGTTGTGGGGGAGTGTTGGTTTTTAGCTGTTTTTCATCTACATTTCATTTCTTTTTCATTTTCATTTTCAGTTATATTCGGGAGTATTATTTCTGATTCGACCGGATCATTTTTTTTTGTCCATGATGTTTTCTTTTATTTGAGTAATACGGCATTTTAAGTGTTGTAAGTCTATGCAATTATATGTGACGGTGCACTGATGTACCACATTTGTTTTCATATGAAATGACTTGTATTTTTTTGATTTTACTTGAATTGTTTTCTCACTATTATCTATGGTATCATCATTAGGAAGGAAGGCCTGATGATTGCCGAGCCATGATTGTCAGAATTCAGAGCTCTACCATAAGCGATGGGAATATCATTTCCTTGGGACAAATATGAATCACGACAGTGATCGAGGAATATTAAAGGATTAAAATAGTTATAGTGATACTGGACAACTCTATTCGTTTGCAGTGACCAATCTGGTTGTGAAATAAAAGGAGCTTCTATATTCAGTTTGTGTTCGATGTTGCCGTAGGAGAAACTGCAATATTTGGATGGCAACGTAGGGTGAAGATTCTTTGAAGGGACGATGAGTCACCTTAAGCAATTCATTATTTCTGCATGTCTCTGCAACACATTGGCCTATGTGCATGGAAACAGCTACTTCAATGGAATTACAGTATCACTTTGAACTTGGGGTCTTTCGAATACTTGACAGTTGCAGGACTATTACTGATGAATTCGTCTTTCTGTAAATGCACATGACAGCGTGTGAACTTTGTTATAGGCCATTGCCGGAGGTTTTACTTCATTGGTTTTGTGTCAATTGTGCCGACAAATAAAAAGTCACTTCGTTGTTCAAGGATGTCGAGTACGACCTCGATAAGGTCATTGCATTACATCTTATTTCATATGAATGATTTAGCGATTTGAACAGAATACTCTTTAATGACCGATCGCATGTGCATTCACCTGTACTGCAGAAGTCATTGTTTTCTTATGTTTGCTAAATGAGCATAACATGAACGATAGTCCGCAGGAGGCGCGGATTATCCATTTGAATCAAACAAGTCATCATCGTTGATTCATAGTGGATTCGTGTCTAGTCCCTATTTGTAACAGACCAATAAGAGAAATGTCCTTGTTCTGGCTGAAACGCTAGGTGAATTAGCGGTCATTGTGTTTCATATTTTATTCTATGGGCAAATATATTTACTGTCAAGAATGCATTGGTGGTAGTCTGTGACAGACTGGCTGGCAATGACGACAAACATCTTTCCTGAGTAATAATTCAGATTGTGTATTGCATATACATGATAGCAGTACATGACTATGCAGTTGTTACTTTCCTAGTCAGACTGTATATCGTCAGTCTTCAAGCGAAATAAGGCCGTTCCCGTTGGTTTTGAGAAACGTTTCCTCTGGTCGAAGGAAAGAATGTGCTGTGAGTGCCGATAATTCTGGTGTATTTATGGCTGCATTAATGTATCCAGGGCGTTTTACTATCCAAGAAATTCGGAGGGAAAAATGGATGTCTTGCATTTGCGTATTTTCTACGTTGTCAACTGTGAATGGGCCGGTTAGTTTGCCAGTACATTGTAGCCTCCATCAAACTTTTCTGTACCTTGTACATGTTTGTTATGGGTATATGTCTGGACTTGGAAGGTAGGATGTAGGAATAATAAATCCATCAATATGCAAGACTGATGAGTAAGTGGTTTTCCTCCACAAAGACGTTAGTGGTGTAAGTACCCTTCCTGTGGGTCATGACTGGCTGTTGTAGAGTGGCCGAATTCTGGAATTGCTTTTCGCTGGTTCTGAGTGTGGTATCGGAAACTTTGTAGGAGGTTGGTCGCAACAACTGTTTTCTAGTATGCAATTGCTGGAATGGGCTTTCTCTGGTTCCTCATTTAAGTGTTTATTACCACAAGTTACTTATCTCCAGGAGTGTGTGTCATCCATGGATAACTGAAACGCGGAAAGAATGTACATCTGTCTCGTCAATGAGAGATTGTAATTGTAAAAAGTGCTCCTGGTCCCACTAATTTCATCTTTTCCAAAATGTCACAATTATCGTTCGCTATTTCTTACTTTTACTTACGGCGTGGGTGATGGGCATGTATCGTGTCTTCAATGTATGTGTCCGAACTCAGTTTCTATCGGACGTGAGTCTGTGTGTCATTTGTAGTCTTGTGAATATTGACTGTCGTTTTAGCGATTAAAATTATACCCGCCATTTAGTAATAATGTCGTTCAACTGGAAAAATTGGTTGCCTCTTCAAATAGCTGACATGATATTTCGTCGTCATTTGCTCTCAATTCATGTTACGGCGGAAAATGATTTAGGTTGCTATAGGATTTTTTCAGAGTGACTCTTTCTTTCACATGATTTGATTATTTAGCGGATACAGCTTTTCATTGGCAATCAGTGTCGTCCTTAGCTTTGCTCTACTGATGATTTCTTGGATGATGCATTTGCGGTTATTCGTAAGGAGTCTTACGCTGTCGGTTCTGTACTTGCGTTTTTAGTTTGTGTTGCCCCTGAGGAAAGCGCGTAAGGGTGTGAAACGTCGGGATGTAAAAAGTTTGTTAACGTCATCTCTTAGCCATAAATTTTAGAAAGCAGAAGACAGAATTGGTTTTTGCCTACTCCGATATGAAGAATATAGTCTATCAAGTAAACCAAGTTTTGTTCAAAATTGAACGACATTTCAATTCCGCTGAGAGATTGTGTTGGGATGGAAGAAAATTGTGTGATTTCTTTTATGACAAGAGGCATGGAATTGGTCCGAATTTCGCGGATCTGTCGTAGGTTCGATTAGACATGTGAGTAAGAAAATGAAAATAATTGAATTGTGCTGCTGTAATCTGCTAGTGAACCGTCACAGGTAGCTTGCCGTGTAACCGAAGTGACAGCTTACTTGACGGACACAGTCTTTAAAATAGAGGATGCGCGGTGTAACAATACGAGCAAGATTTAGTGGAAGTTCACTAAGTTAACCCGTGTATTGAGCCTTAAAAATGGAAACTCATTAGAACATGTGAAAGGGATTGCTGATGGCTATGGCATTTGAAAATTGACCTAAAAAATTATTTTATTGACTTTAAATTTCTGATTTATTGACCTATAAAATTGACCTAAAAATTGATTCTTCAAATTAGTAATTTATTGATCCAAAAATCCATTTTCTTGACTAAATATCAATTACTGACCTTTAATTTACCTCTCCCATTTAACAAAAGATATCAAAGCCATTATTTCTGATTAGTGATTACAACTGACAAATGATCTGTCATTCCATGAACTAAAGACATAAAACGGTAGAAAATATCAAAAATCTGAATATGCAAATTGGAAGACTTGAGAACCATTAGAAGAGATAAATATGACGCTTTCACTAGTCAGTCATGTGTGGATTGATTGATTGTAGGCGTGGTAACAAGTATACATTCTGACGTTGTACGGCCTTGAAATGGTCGATTTGGTTCTCACCAATACTCTTCCAAGATAGAAAAAAATCCTCTCAAACAGCTACGGTTTGTCGACTGTGCCCTTTTGTAATAGGGCGTAGTCTGGGCCGCGTCGGCGTAGTCTCTTTTAGTAATGGCTCTGAAAATTGCTTGGTGAAGTCACAACCATTCACTCGTTTTTTGAATTTAGGGGTATTGTTTGATTGGAGCAGGGATCAGAGAAAAAGAATATTCAATGTTGTTCAACTCTGTCTAATTGGCATTCCTTCAACGCAAAAAGTGGAACTTTCAAAACGATTTATCATGTCAACCCAAGCAGAATAATTCAGGATTTGACACAGTTGGTTTCGATACTTCCTGATTATTGATTGCGTTTTCGCACGAGTTTTCGCACGGAGACCTCACTTCCTGGATTCAATTGTTTCTTGACTTTGGGGGAAATTTCGAGAATACCACGCTGCTTGCTGTTAGCCATGTTGCCCCATCTGGTGATACGGATGAGGGATGGTGAGTCCTATGTTTTGCAAAATGGTTTCTGCGATCTTTGTTCTTTTACAGTCAAGGGTTTCATACGCGTGGGCAATGGCAGAAGTCAATCTCTTTGGAAAAACGATTGAATTTTCATCGGACAATTGTGTAATAGATGGTGCTGTGCTATGTTATGTGGAACAGGTTGGATCAAAGTTTTATCAGAACAGTATTCAGCTGTGTCTATATTGGGATGCTCGGAGATCAATAAAAGAAAATTGGACCGATGTATCGAAAATTCTCGTAAGACTCATACTACCAATTGACAAAATTTAGAGCTGTTCAAGGTTACATAAAGAGGTATACAATAGATAACCATGTTTTGTCTCGGTTTTTCCAAAATCACCCACTAACTCGTTGAAGGTATTGTGTTCACCTAACCAGCTTCAGCAACTATATAAATTGACTTTCTTCCACTTACAGCGTCAATAATCTACTTCTTCTCTTTTTCGAACAAGACGGAATAATTGCTTTCGACTTCGTAAACAGTTGGTGCTGTATGGCCCATTGTCTTAAAATGATCTTTTTTAGTGTATGGGGTTCATGTTTTGTAAAGGTCTATCGGCGTAAAGAGGTAGGAAAAAGCTTTCGTTTACTTTCTGAGAAAACTCAGACGTTGTTAATTCCAAGATAGTCCTGTTTGTTAGCCAGAGTTAGGACGCGGCGTTGTCGAAGGACTATGAGCTTTCGATGAATGTTTCGCGTTCTTCTGTGCAAATCGACGAGAAAAGTTTTTTTTCATGTTTTTTACAATGCAATCCACAAATATTGCAATATAGCTTTTCACACGTGATGATGAAAATTCGGAAGGATATTGTTTCACGATAGAGGAAACTTTCAATTTATCTGATGCAGCAATTTTCGGATGGGGTTGTTTAATTCAGTTATAGATAGTATTCCGCGACTGCGGCTCATAGTCAAGAGCTAAAAGTAATGGTTTTTCCAGGCCTATCACAACCCAATATCTTACTGCGGGGATCATTATTTCTCAAATGATTGAGAGTTCGACGTTAGAGAAATGACGTTATTTTCGATGTATTATTTGGATGCGCAGGAGTTCTAAATATGTACTGATGCAATGATCGATGCATACTCATCATGACGCATAATCCCGTGACGTGAGGCGTGAGGGATGTTGAATAAAGCTGCTGCTAACTTGCTATCTGTGATTCTTTGATCTGTGACAATGACTATACAATATGCATGAATTGTCATTAATTTCATGGAATGTGGTGTACAGTAACCTTCAGTACATACCCAAACAAACCCTTTTCATATAAGTAGCCTTGGTGTGGCCCCTTGGCTGTGCTTGGGGTGAACATTGTGTACAAAAGGGTTTAACGTTTTGTAAAATATATATGTACATATGAAATTTGAACTCAATACAAAAATTTACTTGATTGACCTATCAGCGATTTATTGACTTTAGTGACCTATAGTAAAAAAAATTGACTTTATTGACCTATAAAATGCCCTACTTATGGCTTGTCATTGAAGAAGACTATCTGCTTCAGCTTGAGGAAGATTAGCTTCTCTGTTTTTGTGTATTGCTAAACACAAGTGTCCGCTATAGAGTTGAACTCTGAGACTGCAAATACACGCATTCATGTAGATATATACTTGTTTTATTTATGCCAGTAGCTTGCTTCATTTAAATGCACAAGCTGTTTGGAAATGGACGAGTGATGATTTTTTTTTTTTTTTTTTTTTTTACTTCAGTATGTTAATCTGTGTCTTAATTGATGTTTCAGTGAATTCAAAGGATATGAAATGGTATTTAAATGAGAAGCATCCTTGAACAAAGCAGTTATTGATATGCATTCGGTTTGTAGTCGGGAATGTCATTCAATTGAGCACATATGCATTTCAATTGGGCTTTGACTGAAGATTATCACCTTAATTGAGAACAAAAAAACTGCAAATTTCTCCCTTACCTTCTTCAATAAATTGCTCTGCGTAAACCTAGTGAATTTTACATTCATGGTTAATTAAGATGACAGTGCATTTGTCAAGAGATTTTGATAACAGATGGTCACGTTGCCCTTAGGAAGATGGCAGAATTGTCGGGACATCTAGACTCAAAAGAAGCTAAACCCCCCTCTGGTTTTTTTTTTTGTATTGCCCCACCCCCACCCAATTTCTTCTGCTAGAGAAATTAAAATTCCTGTTCCTCGAAGCTTGCATGAACAGAGATCAACCATCTCGCGATTGGATGTAGTGTCAGAGACGCACAACGGGCGCATGTCAGAAGAACTAATTACAAGATGTAGACCCTTTGTTGGTCTTCTTCGCATGTAAATATGAACAACAAAGGTCAATGATGTCTAATTAGCAGATCTATAAATGAAATCAATCAACATTGAATCAAAATGGGTCTTGTCTTGATCTTGAGTTTGATCATGGTGCGTCACATGACTAAAGAAGAAAGGTTACGAGCAGTTGGGATGGGGGATTGGTTGGGGTTGAACTTGTCATGAAGCTTCGCGGAAGAGATTTTTCTTCTATAGCTGAAGAGAATTAGCAGAGGGGGGGTTTAGCTTCTGTTGAGTGTATGTAGAAAGTCATAGAAAGTCATTATTTCTCGGCATGATTTCTGCTACATTGTGCAATGTAAATAGGAGGTCGAAGGATAGAGCAGGGCGAGAGCGGTGTGTCGGGGCTTATGATTTTCATCTCATTATCAAGTCACGTGCAATTTTAGAAAATTTTCTCATATTACATGAACGCGCTGTCTCGCGTGTCGCTGCACTAGCACCCCCACAAGATTCTTAAACTTCTAAACGAAAATTCTGGTGAGTAGGAACGCGCCGCGCCGCTGCTGGTGTGAGTGGGTCTTTAGGAGAGGCAATGGATGGGTGCCCTTAAATTTCTGTTGTTCTCCCAAGCATACGAACCCCGTTCAGCTAAAGATCGTAGAACCGCGGTCAGTTACTCTGCTCTTAA
>CAJQUW010001068.1:0-60868 GCA_907163375.1 Prostheceraeus crozeri | reverse complement strand
TATTTTTAACTTGTTAACGGTTGAAACTATGTTTTATTTCTAACATACAAACAGATAAAACTTTATTTTAACTTGTAAACTCTTGAAACTTTATTTTGATATACAAACAGCTAAAACTTAATTTCTAACTTGTAAACTCTTGAAACAGTTATAATTTTATTTTTAATTTACACTTAGTCTAACTTGTAAACTAGTAAATCTTGCGATCTTATTTTTACAAACAGTTACACCTTTATTTCTAACGCATACACTATTGAAACTTTATTTCTAACTTGTAAATCTTAAAACATTTCATATGGGCGATGATGATAGATGAAATAGTGTCAAATAAAATTAAGATAGCTTACACTTCTGATACAGGGATAGCAATCGACTGCGATCCATGTGTAAAGAGCTTGTTAGACTACGAAAGAGAGAAGTGTGTTATGTTGCGTGTGGCGCGTGAGTGTCCTCCCATTTCATTCCATTCATCAATTCGTCTCATTGATAGAGACAGGTAGAACTCATGGTTCTCATAACGTATGCAATGGAAAGTTTTAGGCAACCTTCGACAGTTGGCTAAATGTCGCCCTGGCGCGAATGCATACTACGTTGAGACAGAGGCAATCACTTGCAAACATGACGCAGAGAGGTTTAACAAGATTGACCATTGCCAAATGTCCCTTGCGGTATACATAGCTACGGGTTTCACCGCCGCCCTTTACAGGAACGCCCGTCGAAAGGAAGTATTACACCGAACTTCATTTGCAACGTTCAAGTTGACTGATAGCAGATTCAACTTAATGATAGTATTCGCCAGTCCGAAGACTGCCCAGGGCAAACCGCGAGGAGGTTCTATCATGTCTTGCCCCATGGTGGTCCTTAAGAGAGCCGATGGTTCGTTCTCGGGAGTAATGTCATCTTACACCCTACCAATTCTACTGAGAGAGTCTTTGACTCTCTCTTTGGTAACACTGTCGACTTCCACACTAACTGGTACATGGCTAAAGAGTGGAATGTAGCGCCATTCCGTTGGATTGACAGCAGTTGCTGTCATCGGATTGCCAATCCGAGCAAGATTATTAAAAACTCTGTCTTGCTCCTCTAGCCTGACAAACTCCTCAAATAAATTTCGCGGCCTTAACTGCGGTCCGCGAGGAGAGCTGACTTGACTGTTCGGCGTCTGCATGATTGAAATGGAATGAGAGGCAGTGGTTTATATACCCCTCTAATGCGACGCAACGTTCAAGTTGACTGATAGCAGATTCAACTTAATGATAGTATTCGCCAGTCTAAAGACGGCCCAGGGCAAAGCGCATTGAAGGCTCTATCATGTCTTGCCCCATAGTGGCCGATTATACGGTAGTGTGTTAGTAGATTTCAATCATTGAAAAGGAAGATGAAATCATTTCATTTGTCTCATCAACGTTTATCATGGGAGCAATCATTGAAGGGACATCTAATGAATTACATTTCACTCTACTCCATATCATAAAGACTAACCTTTGTCGAATGGCTGAAGTACTCTGACCTGGCGAAAGAAAGCGTCACGTTGAGTATGAAGTCGAACGCCCAACATGAGCAACGGCTCAGAGGTTTCGGTCTAACAAACGACGAACAACCCGTGCAACACAATCCCTCTACGGCAGTACCCGCCGTCCCGAAGGAACGCTCGAGCAAAGGAGGTATTACAGCGATGATGTGCTTTATGAGCAGAAGTGAATCTCTTGATAGCAAGAGACTATTCAACTAGATAGCAAGTCAAAAATAACCTGATAGCAGTACAAATGTATAGTCAGTAATTTACACTTAGTGAGGAATGATAGATTTGAGTGTAGTGAGTGGCACTCGATCCCGTCGACAGCCCGAAGGCCTTGTACTGATCACTAGGGAAGTGAGAGATCTTCCCCGATACCCGCTCTTTACAGCTGAAGACATCATTGTCACTGCCCCGAAGTGGTAACAGCAACGCCGAGTCAAAGGTAGTGAACAGTAGCTGGGATCTAACCCCTCAAAGCTGCCTTAGTCTTAGTTAAATTTGAAATCTGATAGCAGATTTGAACTCAGCATACTAGAAAACATTGAGGAAACATCCCAAGTTATTGCTTTGATCAGCTTGATAGCAAGCCGTAGAGAGCTTGATTCACCAGCGTTTTGCAATGGAGATGTTTAGAGGCCACCCATGACAAGATAGCTAAGACTCAACCGATTGGCGTTCAAAGTGCTACGTTGAGAGCTGTGTCAAATGCCCAACATGAGACATGAGTTGTCCCAGCGGTTACGGTCTTAAATATGACACATTCCCTTGCCACACTTATCACTACGGCATCGTCCGCCGTCCCGAAGGAACACCCTGTCAGTGGAATATTACAGCAAAACTCTCCGTGTCTTGCTCGCTTTCAGTGAAAAGCCGCTTATACCATGAGAAGACTGGCTCAGACATCATTAAAAATGCTTTCATTGACTTCAGCAGGGTCGAAAACCCCAGAAAACCTCCAAAACTAGTGAATTTAAAATTTTCAACTTTTTAGCACTACTTATGAAATTTTTTAAGTAGTCCATCACTTAGGGCAGGTCAATAGCGACCGAACCTTTTTTGAATCAAGTCAAACGGACTTGTAGAAGCAAAGTTACAAGCCTTTAAAGTTTTGGAGTCTTTTATGGCCTGGAGACGAAGGCCATCTCCTGGCGAACCTCTAAGTCTGACGGCTTAGCTGATATCAGCAATGAAATTTTCTAAGTCGGTTTCTTACAGAAACTTGTAATTTGGAATGTCCGAAGCTATCATCGGAGCTCAGAGAGACGACCTACCTCTGACAATCGTTCTCCTCTAAATGACAAGTCTCCGTCGGTTCCCAGCTTATATAGTGTGTGGCGATCAGCTGATGACGTAATACCCATCATCCAAACACTAAAAATCCGTCTATCTCCGGTTCTAGTGCTCCGATTGAGCTGGAAATACACCATTTCCATGTAGAATTTGACGCTGAATCCGAATCTGGCCTCCGTTTTCCCATCCGATGCTTCCTTTTGGCTCTACAGTAGGCAGCCATCGCAAAAATTCTAACTCGTTTTTCCGAAAAATGTTGAAAATTTTTCTCGCTGATGACTTGAAACTCTCCGATTGACATGAAACTCACCATACAGATAAAGAATCTGACGCTGATTCCAAATCGAAATCCGTTTTTCCCATCCGATGCTTCGTTTGAAGCTAGAGCCCAAAACGTCCCAAATTCTAACTCTGTCGTTTTTCGCCAATGTCCCAAAATCTTAAATGGCATCTCACATCTAAATGAAGACAGATAGGAACAAGCCGATTCTTTCACTGAATTTGTCTCACTCTTAGCTTTCAAACGAGCTATCGCACGACAAAATCCGTCCACTGGAAGCCAAAATCGAAGCAAGCTGTCCAGAGGGGGGGGGACGTCAGTGAAATTTCAAAATTTGATGAAAAATGTTTTGGTGACGGTCCCAGGTCGAAATTCTACACTTTGGAAAATTTTCAAAATTTTTCCCATACAAACTCACTCTGACACTTAGGATTTTTTCAGGTAAGCGAGCTCCGACCTAAAATCTTGTAACCGCTCTAACTTTTGAACGGCTGCTCCGATTGACTCGCAACGAAAAATGCGGTCGAGCAGTGTTTCATCCTCTTTCCAATGCAAGTCGAACGAACAAAATCCGTCCACTAGAACCAAAGTTAGAACAAAGGGGGGGGGACGTCAGTGAAATTTCAAAATTTGATGAAAAATGTTTTGGTGACGGTCCCAGGTCGAAATTCCACACTTTGGAAAATTTTCAAAATTTTTCCCATACAAACTCACTCTGACACTTAGGATTTTTTCAGGTAAGCGAGCTCCGACCTAAAATCTTGTAACCGCTCTAACTTTTGAACGGCTGCTCCGATTGACTCGCAACGAAAAATGCGGTCGAGCAGTGTTTCATCCTCTTTCCAATGCAAGTCGAACGAACAAAATCCGTCCACTAGAACCAAAGTTAGAACAAAGGGGGGGGGACGTCAGTGAAAATTTTTTCTCTCCGATTGACTTGAAACTCACCATACAGATAAAGAATTTCACGCTGATTCCAAATCTGAAATCCGTTTTCCCATCCGATGCTTCGTTTTGAAGCTAGAGCCCAAAACGTCCCAAATTCTAACTCTGTCGTTTTTTGCCAATGTCCCAAAATCTTAAATGGTGTCTCACATCTAAACGAAGACAGATAGGAACAAGCCGATTCCTTCATTGAATTTGTCTCACTCTTAGCTTTCAAACGAGCTATCGCACGACAAAATCCGTCCACTGGAAGCCAAAATCGAAGCAAGCTGTCCAGGGGGGGGGACGTCAGCGAAAAATTTTTTCTCTCCGATTGCTTTCAAATTCACCATACAGATGCAGAATTTCACGCTGAATCCGAATCTGGCCTCCGTTTTCTCATCCGAGGATACGTTTGGGCCCTACACACCAAAACGTCCCACATTTTAACTCTGCCAAAATTTTGAAGAAACAGTTTTTCTCGCCGATTGAGCTGGAAATCACACCACAGATGCAGAATTTTACGCTGAATCCGAATCTGGCAGCCATTTCACCATCCACGACAACCTAGACGGTCGCCCATGTCAACCTAGACGGTCGCCCACGTCAACCTGGACGGTCGCCCAAGTCAACCAGGCGGTCGGACCAACTCACTCGAGTCTCACACTCTGTCGTTGCAGAGGGGGGGGGGAGTCAGCGAACATGTTGTGAACCAACCTGGCCGGCACACCACGACAGACCACAACCTCTGTCGTTCCAGAGGGGGGGGGCGCGCTGTGTTTATTCTGGACCTTTTGTTACTACTCACCACGCTGTGTTCAGCTGGATGCTTCTTGTGACATCATCGTTGATTCAATTTTAAACGTGTGTGAAGTCAGCGGAGTCACTTTTATCTTAGAACTTGAATTTCTCAATAGCGACTGCTAATTTGCGGAATCTGAGCACAGATTAATGATCTGGAGGCTAGAATCGATAAAGTAAAAGCTGTTTCGAATAGAATCTCGCTGTAACAAATAATGGTTCCAACTTCACATACATCAATTTCAGCGATAATTTCATGATTCTGCTTTCACGGTTAGAGTATTTCAGGTGTGAAGTTGTTTCGATCATAGAATAATAGGTATCTGCAAATTGGTCGTTAAAGTGAGTGACTTTCAAAACCGCTTTTACCCCGTCATTGATAGTAGTTGCGACTAAGTACCGGTATGTTTTCCTATAGCTGACGCGAGTTAAATCTCGATGATAGGTTGGGAAGGTAATGTGAAATGACCGTGGTGTATTTCACTCCTAGTCTATTGATAGAGCGATCTCTATTAGAAAATCTCAAGGGCCCAACCAGTACCAAGAAAAGAAATTTCCACACATCAGAAGAGCATCTAGGCATGTAATTGCATAATTGAAGAATTACTTGCTTCGATAGATTTATGCCGATAAGACATAACAAATGGGATGAGTGGCTAAATAGTATGTCTATTGTGAGCATATTTTAGAGCCAAGGCCTATTTTTAAATAGGATACAGTGAAATGTTACAACTGATCTACATTCAAAAAACAAAATTGGCCTATTTCATGAAATATGTTGGAGAAAAGAATACTAAATTGACCCTACATATCACAAAGTTCTTTCATTCTTTCTGAACGTAGAACTTTTCATTTGACTGACCTGAAACTGTAACCAATTAAGCTTGGATCTTCAGCATAATTGTCGCTTGAGACATCAGTGATTTCAAAATATGTTGGTGTCGATTTTATTGTAATAATGTTAGGAAGTGTAACATACAGAAGTGAAAAAAAACTTAAGCGGCAAAAATCAAACTTTTGAGCTTTGTCGCATTTTCCCTGGACCTGATTTACACTACCAAAGTCGATAGAGCTTTGGAAAATGATGAAGAGGCATTCGACCGAAACGGAGAAACCACTATTTCGTGTGGATGAACTTGATTTGACATCTTATTGTGCCAAAAAATCGCCCATATTTAATTCTGGCTTGCTTCTCGTGACAGTAAACAAAATTTGGTGCAGATTAAACAGATCCGTTTTTTTAAATTGCTCAATTTTTAAAAACTGTCAGATCTTTCACCAAATGCCACTGTTGCGATGCAATACTGTTGCGAAGCAATAAAATATCTTTGTACATATGGATGCAAAATGAAAGGCCAACGGTCTTTTGGTTACAAGCTATCGAACCTTGTCGCATTTATCTATGTCACATTTCCCCCAAACCACCCTATCGTAATAATAATTCTGCAATATTTTATAAAATTTTATATATTTTTATTTTTATAATATTATTATATATATTATTATATTTATATTAATATTTTATATTTTATAAATATTCACTGCATGTTCAATATTTTCATTCATAATCAGCTATCAAGGTCACTACCATCATTTGTAGTTATGAAAATGTGGCGGATGACTGAATGGTCGAAATTCCATCTTTTTTAGCAAAATGTGTGTATTGATATGTATGTCTTAATCTAAGCGCGAGTGTTTGTGTTTAAATAGCACATAATATGTAAAACTAGAAACTTTCACATAGCAAAGTGAAGTAACATGCAAGTTTTCTTGGGCGGGTTTGTACTCAAATTTTACAATATCATTTAATTCACACAAGAAGACGCTTACCTGTTCGAAACGTTGTCGATGAGCAAATCGACATAAATGTGATTAACACTAACTAGACCTTAAATTTTGTAAGTCAACATTTTATGGCTACTGAACTAGATAAAATAAGTAGGCCTAGTAGCATATCTGAATGTGATACAATTTTTTATGCATCCGATGATTATCAACAGTTTGAGGTTCAGGAAATCAAATTGCTGTTGAGTTGAACCTGCATGTAAGGCCCTAGGAAACATGTAAATCTCATTGCGGTTTTTTGCAATGTCGCTGATATTTCACATTTCAAGAAACTATTCTTTCAGTTCTACGATAGAACTTGAAAATCAGTAAGTTGTCATCTACACCGCTCGGTATGATATCTGGCGATATCTGCTGTGTGATCAAGTGACTAAACGCAAAATTGTGATCTATTGGTCTATGCTTTATTCCGCTTGTCATGAGCTTTCATGAAATTTGTTGTGATTGATTCTATCCTATTTCCTTCATAAGGATTTCATCGTTTGGTCCTATGAGTAAAGCTTTTAGGCCAACAGTTATTACATCTCTTACACCTTCGATTGTTTTCCTGATATAATATGCACATATGTAGACAAACTTGTTTCAATTTGTATTCTCCGGATTTCATTGATTCGTCCTATCAGTTGGACGATACGCAAGCATACAAAGTTACCTTCTTTATACCTTCGAATGTTTTCGAATATTAGTGAACAATTGTAAAGATATGTAAAAAGAACTCGCACTATCAAGATTGTTGTCTTTTACCGTGCTTTTTCTACTTGTCAAGTGCATTTGTAACTATTTTGACTTCAATTATTTGGTGACATAATTTAGTACAGGCATTTTCAGCGATGCTCCTCTCCTATACCTTAGCTGTTTTTCAATATGCGTTTCGGACTGCCCGATCATTAGGCCTATCACATTTGAGACATTCAGGATTTATTGCCAGTATAAAAGAGTATGCATACATTGATTAAAGAATATTTTATAACAATTGTATAATAACCGGTATTTACTGGTCGCTGGAGTGCTGGAGTGTCGGAGAAGTGTGTGTTCAAATTCAGACTTGATTAAAACTATTGCAGCGGTTGAAACACTGTAGAAACTCATTCTCCATGTAGTGCCAATTGATTTGTTCATAAATGGGCAGTATTCTTCTACTTACTGTATAATAACCGGTATTTACCGGTCGTAGGAGTGCTGGAGTGTCGGAGAAGTGTGTGTTCAAACTCAGACTCGATCAGTAGAACACTCTTCCACCGGTTAGAGCACTGTACAAACTCATTTTCCATGAAGATACCAATTGATTTGTTCATAAGTGGGCAGTATTATTGTACTTACTGTATAATAGCCGGTATTTACCGGTCCCGGTGAAAAAAAACTGTCGGGATCTGTCGGTAAATTGTCGGCCCGACAATTTACCGACAGATCCCGACAGTCTTTTTTTCACCGGGGTCGTAGGAGTGCTGGAGTGTCGGAGAAGTGTGTGTTCAAACTTAGACTCGATCAGTAGAACACTCTTCCACCGGTTAGGTACAAACTTATTTTCAAAGATATTAAAAGATTAAGTAAGAATTGACGCATTGTGTAGCACCAAGTTCTTTTTTGGAATATCTTTTCATTTTTTGAAAAAAATCGGTTTTTGGCGGTTTCTACCGGTTGTTCGTGTAAGGAAAGGTAGTAGCTTCAGTGCTGGAAGCTGCTGTACAAACTCAGTTTTTTGCTGTGGCATCTAAATTTTTCCATCGGAATGCTGTACAAACTCGCTAACTAGATAGGTAGCACCAATACTTGCACCAATTTTTCGAATTTAAATTTGAAATTTGAAGGTGATGGAGTTCGAATTTTGGAAAATTTTTGTCTGTTCAAACTCTGCGTCATCAGTAGTACCTGTGCATGTGGTTTTCTATTCTGTACAAACTCTATTCAAAAAGTTGGTGCTAACAGTCTCTCGCAAGGGAGTCCACACGGACCCCTCTACCATTGAGAGAATAATCAACTGGCCCGTTCCTAAAACGCAAAAGGAGCTGAGGAGTTTCATAGGACTCTGCAGCTATTATCGCAGATTTATTCAAGGGTTCGCGAAAATTGCTGGGCACTTACATCGCCTCACTGGTAAAAATGTAAGATTTGTTTGGACAACCGAATGCCAAACCGCTTTCGAAGAACTCCGCTTCAAGCTCAGTAGTGCTCCGATATTAACATTACCTGATTTCTCAGAGAACGCAGGATCTTTTATCCTCGACACAGACGCTTCTGAAAAAGCCATCGGAGCTGTGCTGTCCCAAAAATGTCCCGATGGTCTCGAGCGAGTCGTAGCGTACGGTAGCCGCTGCATGACAAAACCAGAGCGTAACTACTGTGTTACTCGCAAAGAAATGTTGGCCATGGTCTATTTCGTTCACGAATTCCGACCTTACCTGCTTGGTAAGAGATTCATCCTTAGAACAGACCACAGTGCCCTTACCTGGCTTATGTCATTCAAGGAACCAACCGGACAAGTCGCGAGATGGATTCAAAAACTCCAAGAGTACCAATTCTCAATAGAATACCGTCCTAATCCGTCTCACAGAAATGCCGATGCCCTGTCGAGACGACCGCACCGACAACATGGAGAATGTCCGTCGTGCCAACCAATCACGAACAGCCCACAAATCCTTGCTATTCAGTGGCCATTTCCGTCCACTTCAGGGGATCTTCTAGCAGCACAGAGAGCCTACCTGCCAACAGCGGAGATTAGTGAATGGATCGCCGAGAAAAGACGACCACCCCCAGGAATGCGATACCGAGAACTGGAAGACTACCTCCAGAATTTCGATTCATTCACTCTACTCGACGGGTTGTTGCACATAAAAAAACCCGACGATAACAGCTGGCGTCTAGTCCTTCCACCCGAATGGAAAAATGTGGCCATGCACCAATACCATGATAACCCCACTGGTGGACACAACGGCAAAGAGAGCACATATCAGAAAATAAAATCCCGATTCTGGTGGCCGAAGATGAAGGAACAGATAATCGAATGGGCTAATACCTGCGGAGTTTGCGGGCAATGCCGAGGCCCTAACCCCAAAACGGTGGCAACATTACAACCCACCCTATCAACCAGAGCGGTCGCCGCGACCGCCATGGTCAGTCGCCTTCGGAGTCGCCCTCAGCGTCGCCGGGGATTCCTATTTGTCCACCGCCCTGACTGCCTGGGGCGGTCGCCTTAAGAGCCGGGGCGAAGTCGCCCGGAGGTCTAACAGCGGTCGCCTAGCAGATGAGGTGCGGTCGCCTGTAGGTAGCTGCGGTCGCCGATTCTACCGATTTGCCCCTACCCTTCAGTTGAAATTTCCCATTGTGATATTAATTAGTAAAACACTAGCTATCTCCCTAAGATGCAGGTGCATCACTATTGCTCCACTGAAAACCAATAAGCTTCCTAGTTATGAGGAGTAGTAGAATTAAAACGAAATTACACAGAATACAATATTTTGCAATACACCTGCACCGATTCAATGAAAATTTAATGTGCACACGTGAAAATTGTATTTACAAGCACTGAAGACACAAAAGTACAAATTAACGATCGAAAAATACAATTGTTCTATGGAGGTTACAAAATGTTCTATGAAAGGCATCGAAAGACATATGTAGTACAATCTAAATAACAGGAACTTTCTTAATAACATTGAAATTTGATGACTCCAAATTGTCAGAAAAAAGCATCGATTTTCCAGTTAAAATTTTGACATAAACATGCGGGTTTGATGTTGTTAATAAAGTTCCTGCTATTTAGATTATATGTACAATAACAGCTACACAGATAACCAAGATATAACACCAAATACAAGAGATGAAAAATTGAGTCACCTATTGAGAAAAGGGGTATCAGGCACAATTACTCAGCTGCAGATCTATCAGATCCATCAGATCTATCTTTTGCGTGCTTTAGTACGCTCTGCAAAGAAGCCTCTATTTCCTTCTCAGTCACATGAGGTCTAGAAAGTTTGATACCGCACGATAAATTCGGGAATTCTTGAATGGAAATTTATTGTTCCTGCCGTGAAATGAATACTTCATCGAAATATCCGCAGCCAAAATCCTTTAAAATATTCGACGGCATAAATTGTTTAGTCCGTTGCCTCCGATCAGTGAGAACTGCTTTGCCTGAAAAATAAAGCTGCATTTAAAATGGTGAAGCTTCTCCACGTACGTCAGAAGTCAAACAGAGCAAATAATACTCTGTTTTTATAATAATAATAAAAAAAAATTGTACCTAAATCAAACAGAGCAAATAATTTCAAAACGATGTGAGTGGCTTTGTGATTCCAGTAAATCATTTGTGTCTGCAAAAGTCATTTGAATGATTCAGTTGATAATCAGGTCGTGGGTAGCACCGCTCTTTTAATGCCGACAATCATTGAGCGATGCAAATGACAGTGACAGTTTCTGCCTTCATTTTGAATTGAAAATCTCACGTATGTCTAATATTGAAAGTAGTCAACCAGTCATCCAGGTCAATATAAACCTTAATTATGCATTAAAGCAAGTCTACATTAAGTTCGACGTAGAAACACTGTTTAGACCCCAGGTCAATATAAACCTTAATTATTCATAAAAGCAAGTCTGCATCAAGTTCGATGTAGAAACACTGTTTAGACCAGCTCTATCTGCTGAGCCACAGGAATTACGACCAATTTCAATAACCAGACAGAAAGCAGTCACTGCCAAATTCTGAACGTTATAGCGAGCTAGTGAGTGAGCGAAATGCCATTTCGGTGCTCTGGCTCAGATTTGCGCGACTCATCTTTCTCTCTATTCATGCAACGAAACCGTTGAATGACAGTCGTAAGTCAAGGAATAAGTGGACCGGTCTCTTGAAAGAATTAGTCAATATCATGCGCTCCTGCAGGATAGGAATAAAAAACATCACTATAGGTTGTGAAGTTTATCAGATAGAATTGGAGGTCTGAAACAACTCATCCAATATTTTCGAAAATCACCCGGTAATTTCTTCAATTTCCTGTTGATAGAATGAGATGTTATGAAGATTGATACGCAACCGGAAATACATTCATTCTCTGGACTGTGATCAATTGCAGCGCTCGCATCTTGAAACAGCTATCAGATTATTTGTTAGAAAATGTTAACATGCAAAAAGTTTAATACAGCTCTTCTATTTCTTCTGAGATCTATCTAATAGAATTGATGACGTGGCCACAGGAGAAATTGTGACTAGACATGGCCATAGGCGAGCGAACGGTTTACGGCTAGACGAGGCTTCAGATAGAAAATATCAGCTCAGCTAAAATTCTGGCCGTTGTAGCCGATAAGATATGTGAAACAAGAATTTTGAAGATTTGAAAAATTGGATTGAAAAATCCAATTAACCGTGCATAGCTCTCATTATTTATATCTGTTTAAATTTGCACTCTAAAGGCTACACATTCGCACATAAAACTTTAACATATTCAAAACGATTAAACCTAATAGTGTGGCACTCTGTGTTAGTATATGGCCCTTTTATATTCGCAGTTCAAGGAATGGGATATTCACGAGCCTGGATGAAGTACTTCCGAAGATAAGACACTTTTTATAAACCGGCATAGACGCTTTAATTCCAATGGACTTAAGACAGGCTCTCTCGATCTGACGAAATCATTTTCTTCAAGCAACAATATCAATTAATCTATATTGACAAGCTATCGTCTCATCAATTTCACAGATATCCCTGAAAATTGCAAAATATTTTTTGTAAAACATTAAACATGAGACTCATTAAGCTTACTAAAAATAATTAAGACTACTTTGCCGATGAAGTTGAGCAAACGTAAAGCACGCGAATTTAAGAAAATTCAGCAATAGCTTCGTCTATGTTCAGCTATACAGAGGTACGCCTATCGCGATGATGCATGTAGTGGTAACATGTAAAAATGAGATAACTAAGTGAAATCTCTATGGGAATGAGGTTGGTTAAATGAAATATTTTAAACGTTGCAGCTTACTCGAAAATGTTTACCCCTTATGTCTAGTGTCAAATTAAGGCCGAAATATCCATTAGGAAAAATAACCCACAACACGCGGAATTTGAAATCTTTGATAGATGTTAAAATCGATGTAACAGACAGATGGAGCTTGTAACAGCCCGCTAATAGGCAGGAAATTGAATAGAGCACATCAATTTATCTATATATGTAGCCAACGCACTATACAGAAGCGTAGATTTGATAACCCCATTTTATGGGGTCAAGGTGACTTAATTTATGGGGTGGAAATGTCAGGGGGTCGAAGTGACTAGTAACCTAATTCACGCCCGTCTAATGTCACGTCGCCAGAATTGACTTTATCTCATTGCAGCGAACCATCAGTTAGCGCCAACGCTGTGCAAAGTATCTTGCAGTCAAAGCTCGATAGTTAAGAGCATAAATACCAGGTTTTCTATCTCTTAATTATTGAAAGTCTGAATTCAAAAGCAACTTATATAAGCCGCCAAATATGCAAAAAAATGCCGCGGCCGTATGATCTTAATTGACCGAAGTCTTAATTATCCGTGTCCGAATTAACGAGCTTCGACTGGATTTACTGTATTCATACAAAGCGATTCGTTTACGATGTCAGTCTGTCCGCACTATTCGATCTGAATGGTCGTGAAATATTGGCTTGCTTTACCTATAGTCAAACATTTATAACCAAAGGAGCACTTTTTTACATCACATCTAATTCAAAAGTTATCTGTTGAAATATTTCAGTTAATTCAGTGTTTGTATAATGTGTAGTGCGCAGGTTAACCGCTATTATTTACTAAATTTATCTATTATCACTTCATTCGGCTTACCTGATACGAATTTCGTTTGATAAGTAATCCGTTCTATCAATATTTTCGGCTCAGGATATTCCTCGCATTTTCTATATTGTAATTTGGTTGATAATCCATTAATAAGATCAATCAATTTACACAGCGATGTCCACAGGTGTCAGTCAGGCAGCTCCCATAAGTCGAGACACGAATGAAACGTCTAGATTATTCTGCGCTATTTCTCTTTGTGAAATGAAGCGATGACCTCTATTTCACCCCTCGAGTTGAAATGTGATCTTCCGATTGCCCTGCGCTATCGAAGGCGCACGAGAAAGTTATCTGCTATCGGGCTGGACTGGACAAAGCGCTCTTCTTACAGAATTAGATTCATCTGCGCGCGCCTCGGTTTCCTAGAAAGGAAGAATTGTATGTAACCTTAATGTCGAAATGGCACATATCACAGAATTAGACAACTTGCTCCTTCTCGAATGGATAATTCGTGTATCGCTTGCTATTGGAAATGGCAAACAATAAGCTGTCAGCAAAGGACACCAGAGACAGTGAGAGATGCGTGCGTGCTGTGATATCACGTCGCACACACCAAAACACACATCGATGCGTGGCTTCGATTCAATGCATGCACAATACAGTGAGCAATGCCGAGGAGAGGATCATCAAGTGAACTAATTTTCGTACGCCTGCTACTTTCTTTAATAATGATCGGAAGGGTCAACATTATGGAGAAAACTTGTGGGCAATGATCTGAATTCTTCGAATCTGAAGGAATTTTGGCAATCGAAGCACTTTGCTGGAACTCACATTAATCCGCAAGCGACGCACGCCTTTTTTCCTATCTCTGTAAGGTATTAGGAATTATTTTTTGCCCACCTAATAGGTTCCTCAATGTGTCGTCCGTTTCGTATTAATCACACTTCTAGCAAAACCGAAGCAGATAAACAAAATATTTAATTCTGTGGCTCTTCTATTAATAGAACTCTCTCGCTCCCTTCTCTCCCTCACTGTATCACAGGCTTGAAGCGACCGAGATATTATGCAACACTCATTGAGGATTCTTCCATTCATTCACAATTTAATGAATGAATTAACTTGCAACCTTGATTGACCAAAAAATTGACAAGCGGTGAAATTCAGGCATAGTCAGAATCATGGTCAGAATGATATAAAGTTCACGGTCAAATCAAGAATTTTGAGCAATTTTTTTCATTGCCATCGATGCGTCATGCAAATATATATGAAGCATCGCAACCAAAGATGTTTGACGTAACATTTCACGATTGAATGCATCATCATCATGTAGCGAAAATCACTGAGAGAAATGAGCTAAGGTTATTTATTCCAAGGAAAAACTTGCCTACATATGTGCCAGACAGCCGATCGATGACAGTTTCGGGCCAGTCCACAAACATTGGAGATACGTTTTTCTTAGAAATCACAACAAATTCGCTGTTCAATGTGTGTGACAACTCTGGGGTCGTTCTATTTCAAAATTAGAGCTCGTGTGAACTTAAGGGCCGACTCACGACCACTCCCTGTCAAAAAGATAAACGTGAAAATTAGGGGGGGGGCAACCCTCGACTTCAAGACATCACATTTCACGTCATTTTCGATGAGAACGGTCACAAATTGATATGATCATGCATTTTTACTTCCAAATAAGCCATTTTCGAAAAATTTGTTGGCCCCCATTTTTTCATGTGGCCCAAGACTTTTTGACGAGGGGCCCACGACTCATTTTCTCGCGGGAAATGCATTGATCTAGTTTGATTAAATGCGTTCGAATTTCTGCATCAGAAGCATCTTTTTCCACAAGCATACATTTGAGTCTTAATTAGAAACTCTGAAGCTGATTGCCGAAATTTTTGCAATTTATCAGTTTTGCGAAGCAGGAATATTGCCTTTCTGACATCATGGAGGCTAGTTAAATGCTAAAACCAGACATATGATGAAGGTCGCCGTTGACACTCGAGGCAACTGCTGACAGCGGTCGCCGGGCAACGGTCGCCCACTTACAGTCGAGGCGACCGCCACCAGGAGTCGCCGGGCGGCGGCGACTTCGGCGACGCCGAGGGCTGTCGCGGCGACCGCTGGGCGACTTTTGTGGTTGATAGGGCATAGAATCCTCAGAGGCTTTCTATCGTATTGCTCTGGACATAATGGGACCCCTACCGACCACTCTGAAGGGAAACCGGTTCATCCTAGTTATGGTAGATACCTTCACTCGATGGGCCGAGGCCGTGCCTCTATACCACAGCACACTGCGAAACTGGTGGGCAATGCAGTTTTACACCACTGGGTCTCCAGATACGGCGTTCCGAAAGAAATCCTATCCGATCAAGGGAAAGAATTCGAGTCAGCCGTATTTCAGTACTTCTGTAAAATACTGTCTATTAAGAAAATACGGTCATCCCCGTACAGGCCCTCTACTAATGGAGCAGTGGAGAGATTAAACCGTACGCTGAAAAATCTACTTCTGACCCACGCCACTCAAGATAGGCGCAATTGGGATGACACGATTCCGTACTGTATGTGGGTATACAGGTCAAATGTTCATCATTCGACAGGATATTCTCCTTCCCGTCTTGCAATAGGCCGAGAATTACGATTTCCGATGGATATTCTATTTGACCCGGTCTCGAACGCTAATATTGATGCTGAGAATTACGCAAAATGGATTCAGGAAAGTCTGAAAACCGCAGCCGATGGCGCGAGAAAGAATCTTATTCCAGCACAGCAACACCAAAAGACTCAATACGATCGCCATGCTACTAAAGTACCCGGCTACAAAGTCGGAGATCTTGTGTGTTAGAAGAACCGTACTCCCGGTCCGGGTAAGTCTGCAAAACTTGCCAGGCCATGGGATGGACCGTATCTAGTAATACGAGTAATAGGTCGATTGAATGTCGAAATAAGGAACCCTTCTAGACCGGGGAGGACGATGGTAGTTCATGTAAATGAAATTAAACCCTGCCCTGAGAACGTCAGACTTAATTTGACTGACAAACAAACTAGGAAGGTACACTTTCACCCGGTTCCTGACATTCGCATGTTCACACCGGAGACTCAAAATCAGAATAATGATGACCTAACCGCTATTAATGACCATACGTTACCCACCGTTACTATTAACGAGCATGATTTATACAGCGATGATAGCGAGGATTCTTTTACTTCTTCCGACGAAGAGATTAATCATGAAAATGAAAATCCGATGGTCGATCCCGATTTCGGAGATATAATCGACATTAATGATCCAATGTTAGATTCGGACTTCGATTCCGACGTCTGTATTTCTAATTTATCTTTCCAGTCGGACGATGAGGAGATGCCGGAGATAATAAATTTTGGGGAGGGAGACTTACCCAGTGATTTGCAAGAATCCTGGAGGCGATCAGTAGTCGATCACTGTCTCAAAGGTAGTGATGCAAATGGAAAATTTTCCAGAAAATTTTCCGGAAAATTTTCCAATTTTTTCAAAATTTTCCGGAAAATTTTCCAATGGAAAATTTTGAAATTTTTTTTTGGTGACTGACGGTTTTGCCTTTGTTTTTGAGACTTGTTGCAGTCGTTTGAAAAGACTATGTAATATTCAAAGACCGAAAACTTCTCTATCATCCCTGCATGTCAACTTCTGGAACCAACTGCACCCTCCATGTCTATTTCAGATCTTTCCAACTGAATATCAGACATTAAATGGATTTCAGATCTCTCTAATTAAATTTCAGATATCTGTCGGAAACTCAACTTTGAAAGGATCTTAGATTCAATTGGAGAATCTCCAATTCATCTGGAAAAGTCTGAAATTCATTTAAGTAGATCTGAAATCGATTGGGAACTATCTGAACCATCTGAACCAGCTGGAAATGGAATGTGTAGCAATTGTCCTCCACGAAGATATCGGACAATACGCCAGAAGTTAGAAGCTATCATATAGATCAAAGATATCTTTAGTTTCCAAATATCTCACGAGTTGTACAGTCTTTATATATCTACCAATATATGGTCGCTCATGTATAATGCTGTGTTGGACTGTGTGCTTGTGCTTCACATGTTCATCAACACATGGAGAATTGGTATCATTGCCAATGCAATCAAGGCTGCATGATAAAGCTTAACTTTCAAGCCATAAACAAACTCCCAAATAAAGTGCATTATTTTTGCTCCAGATCTTTCACAATGGTTGAAATTATACCCTATGTAAAGGAAAAAATCACGTTGTCCCAAAAGATGTCTGTGTTATAATATTAAAAATGGCTAAAACTTGCCACAAGCAACTGCTGGCAAAGGAATGCTCGAAAATCCGCGGACCAGATTCGTATTGCTACGATTATTTTAATCGAAATGATATGATGAAATCAAGATTTTTAGAACAATTCTATTGATGTGTTTATGCCTCGGCTGTGATAGAAAACGTAAACATTATATCACAAAAATTCAAATTTCTTCATTTTTCAAAATCGTTTTATTCAAAATAATGATCAAACTCACCAGTTTTATAGACCCATTCTATTGGTGTGTAGCTGCCTCGGCTGTGGAAGCGGTCAAAGCATGGCCTATCACAAAAAATCAAAATTTTCAAAATTTTCCGGAAAATTTTCATCACTATGTCTATGTGACAATTAAAAATGTTAACAAATTAGCACAAGCCTTTGGTGGCAAAAGAATCTTCAAAATCCGCGGACGGAACTCGCATTGCTACGATCGCTTTAATCGAAATAATGATGAAATCAACTGCTTCAGACCCAATTTATTGGAACGTAGCTGCCTATCGGCAGTGGAAGCGCTCAAATTATAGGGCCTATCAAAAAAATCTAATCATTCAAAATTTTCCAAAATTTTCCAATATTTTCCAAAATTTTCCAATTTTTTCCATAATTTTCCATAATAATACATCACTACTCAAAGGTGATATATATATACCTTACCCCCACACCTCAAGGTGGCATACCCTTGCGGGAAGGCATGGCTTCATGCGATCGCCGATTGTGCATACGAAGCTATTATAAAATTTTTCCGGAACCGACAAGGTACTCGGCGGATGTTCCAACCGCAGCAGCTGGAGGCTGCCGAAGAAAGGTGGGCCGAGTATGGGTCAAGCGTCACCCATACCTACATGCCAAATTGCCGGAGTGGCACCGGGAGTTCTCGGCCCTTGAGAGACCCCGCACCGAAAAGTCGGGAGAGACTACCCCAGTCGAACCCATTGCCCGGCAGCAACCCACTACAGCAACACCCCCGCGCTCGATCCTCCGGAGGTCATCCCATGACCAACAGGACCTGGAGAAAGATGCCATCGCCCGGATAACAACAGAGGTGACCCGGAACGTCCTGTCAATGACGCCCTTCATTGTGATAAAAGCGCTGTATTTCAAATTTTCTTTACTACATGTTCAATTTCATTTCAAATGCATATCGAGCGAGACGAAAGAGATGCGCCAAGCTATTGCAATGTATTTCATAAGCAGTGGTACACGTGCCGCCCTTGAACGTCTATTGAAGTTATATCATCATCCATCATTCATTATTCATGTTGTCACAAATTTGGGTTTTAATTCTTGAATATCTTAATTCTCGAGATAGATACATGCATGTGCATGGTGGTCAGAAATTGTACACAAGAAGATTTCATTCGATCACTTTCTGCGATTGATTGTGACACACGTGATGAGGTTGTAGCTAACTTAAAATTCGAAACAAACTAATAAAGAAGGCTATGTGTAAATCTTTGGCTAAGGGAAGAGAATGTAGCATTATATCATGGATTTTTAGGGCAGTAATATCAGACATAGGAGAGGCTGCGTTAACAGCCGAGATCCATGATATAGCAAAATCCATGATATAATGCTATTGTATGTAACTCTTGAGAAGTCTATGAATATTGCAATTATTGATCACTGTTACTGTTATCTGAAACAGAAGCGCTGAAAAGGATCATCATATAAATAAAGAGCGGCGTGCGAAATTTTCCAAGTAGCAATAGCAATTTTCCATTTTCCAGGATAAATATCAAAATTCTCTGACTTTTTCCTGATTTTTCAAGGTTCCATCAAAGTCCCTCATTTTCCAGGTTTTCCATGTTCGACACCCTGATTAAGTGTCAATGGCAAGCTGTGACATCATCACCAATCCTTGACATGGATTTGCAGGCAAACTGACAAGTGGGGACGTGACAGGAAAACTTCGTGGTGGTTGAATACCTTTATTTTTCAATACAAAATTCGCTTCTGAAATTGACCGAACAGAGCAGGTCTATATTACACCGGCTGGTGCAATTTTGGTGTCGCGTCTGCACCACCGGTTGAAGTGGCAATACCGATTGCCTCATAAACATAACATAGAAATCATCTGCAGTAAACAATAAAGAGGTGAAATAAATTTTCATCGTTGAGTATTTCGGAGTCGCTTATATCTAGAATTTGAGTCGCTTGAGAAATCATTATATTTCCTAAAAACGGATGAAGAAGCAAGACCAAGCAAAATTCAAGAAAAAACAGCCAGTCAATACAGACTACGATATGTACATCCTAGGACTAGTTGCAGTAGCCACACCAGTCGTGGAATTACCAGAGAAAAGTCGTGGCTAAAACAAAAACTGTGTACTTTTGCGAGCGAGACAAAACGTAACAACTACTGGTGTCCGAATTAACATGCATAATGAACATTATTTTGAGATTTAGTTTCTGAGTGGAATCTTCAGACTTGAATATCGTGTGAACTAGTCTCAAGAATTGATTCGCACGCAATTCCAAGAACTGGCGAGACCTTGAGTTGGCGGACAGCTCCGTTGATGAATTAATACAAAGAGGAGAATTAAACCATCGAGAACAGCTGAGATGTCATGCTTTTAACTCAGTTTCAGCGGCATTATTTCATTATTCACAAGGCGTCATGTCTTGAATTTGAATGGTGATGTGGACCTATTTTGTAGGGCTAATTATGATCAGTTTCTTTGATTTTGAATGTTATGGTTTGTTCTTTCAGTGACAGGCATAGTTTGTGCATGATCACGTTTGATGAAATAATCTTTTTATAATAAGGCTGAACTTCAAAGTGAAAGCAGTCCATCAAAACCACATTTCCTCTTCAAATTTGTAATGGCATGTAGGATTTGTAAATTGGTTTTTCTTTCTTCTGTATTGCCCTTGTTGCTACTCTACCCACTGTACTTACTCTACGATGTATTCTTTGAATGTTTTCCAGATATTTGATGTTTCCTATGAATATCACCTCGAACCGGTGACGAATTTTAATGTGACCCACGAACTTATTGTATTTTCAATGCATTTACTTGAAAGCTAGAAGCTGACTTTCGCACTTGTTTCACAAAATTTAAAATGAAGCAATGTCGTATGGCAGAGTTCCTGTGGAGAAGCTTTTCTATTTCACGTACTTCGTGATTCTAATGTCATCTTCGTGATGATTTTAATCTTTGTCTTTGATGCTTGCATGACATGACAAAAGTTGCTGGATATCAAAAGCTCTATTTTCAGCTCATCAACATCGCTCAAATGATCGAAGAGAGACAATCTTGTTTATCATGCCAGCACCCTACTCTATGGCCAGCACATTGTCGCATTCAAGACAAAAGCCATGCTTCTAAATAGATCAAATATATTTGTTTAATTATTTGAATGTCATATCTACTAGATACGGCGCAATAATACCCCTTTGAATTGACCCGTGGCTTTTTATTTCACAGCATTAAAGATTAGACCAACTACGATATCAGAAGGTAAAATGGAAGTTAATAAATGGATTAAAGAGAGTATAGCTAGCCCCTTTGAAGACGACTATGAATATGGAAAGGAACTAGGAAGGTATGTGAACAAATCATTTAGTTATGCATTGAAGCGCCAAGGTAGTGAGTGAGTGTTGCAACTGCTGAGCCCTTGCCGTATTCTTCCATGGGCATTGCCATGCCTCAGGATTCGCAGCTATAAGAGATTGTAAATCACTCAATATAGTAAGAAATGCGCATCGAAATGGCTGGACTCGTTTTTTTTGTTTTGTCTTATTTGACATTGCTTCGAATTTTTTGAGAAATTATGTGAAATATTTAGCAAAGCTAACGTAACTTTCTAGCTTGTCACAAGCGATTTCAATGCATTCAGTGTACCAAGGCATGTTTTGTCTAATGTGGAATCGTATTTCAGTGTTTTATTTGCTGTAAAACTATAATAATTTTATTTCTACCTGTATTTACAGTGAACCAAAATTTTACTGGATCAGCCGTGGTAATAGCCACTGTAAATAAAGCAACAAAGAATAGCATATTCTCCTCGTTTACTGTCGATTGAGCCTCAGGTTTTGGGCTACGACCAGTCCTGTTTGCGTGGGTTATACGTCTCATTGTTCGGTAGTGCCCAAGTCGAATGTTAAGATGCAGGAGCCCATTCTGACATTGTGCATCCACTTCTTTCTGTAACCGCTCTCGATGTTTAAACCCGGTTTCTCGAGTCGAGATTCTTCTGTTGAAGTGACAATCTGTGATATTCTTTTGACGTGACCATCATTTCGAAGTAAAATCAGCTTCTTGATGTGGCTTGGTAGATTTGGGTTACATATCACCGAAGCATGCAACACCATGATTTGTAAACATATTTTTGTATTAGATCGGCCAATCAAAAACTTTGATTCGCTTGGTGTTTAACCACTCTGTCTTTGATTTGTGACACGGTGTCGAAGCATGTTGAAGTGTTTCACGTGAGATGACATTCACGCAGAACTTTTGTTGGCCAAGACACACCGATAACCTTGGGAGTTTATTGTTTGATTGTTTGACCTTTTGGCACTAGATCGAGACCACCACGACGAAGTAAAAACATTTCACCAGTAGAAACATTTCAAAACCATGACTTGCAGAATGATTTATGCTTGTCACAAAGCGCGAATCGTTTGGATTCGATGGTCGATGAACAAAGCCACGATATTATTGAATTGACTAAAACAGCTTTCATCGGAAAAAAATATTTTCGCCCGTTCGTCCGACGGCCAATGATCATATTTACGGCAAAATTCAATGCAGCGTTTCACAGCTGTCTTAGGCATCGATGGCGTTTTCGACGCGATGCGAGAATGTAGCCTGCAGTCCTCTCCTGATAGTGCGTGTCGAAACGTTGGAGGACGACCACAACAGAGCTTTTACTTTTGAAGATGCAATAAAAGGATGACTTTCCACAAGTCGCTTCAGAAGAAGATCACCTCATCGCGTAGTTTTTCTGCTTGGACATTTGCGTTATATGGCTATCACTCTATGTGTAACGCGATTCATTGTAGAACAGGATAATAATGACTTGACGATAAACTTTTCGTATAAAGTAAGAACTTGTGCTTTTAAAGTTGCGCTGATGTCTGCTTTCCTGCCAATTCCTTCAATTCCTCAAATTCCTGCTTTTCCTTCAATGCAGTTTCGTCACTGACACTAAAACTTACAATAACTTTAGACAGCATGAGAGGAAAATCTGTAATTACAATAGATAGCTGGCCATCCTTCGCTAGTGAATTGAACACTCATGTCTGAATAAAACTCATCATAGATCATCAACATGATTGGACACAATGACCGACTTATATCCTAGAAAGTTAGATGAAGTTCAAGAAAGTTAGATCAATTTCACTGCATGTTACTATATTAGTTTCACGGATGGAGTACAACTGATCATCAGACCAAGAAGAAGAAGAAATTTCTACAGAAAAACTGATGATACACTATGAAATTCAAATGTTCAATGTATAGATGTAGATTGTTACTTGAGGCTTGATAATAAAAATTTTCTTCGATGTCTACACTTTGAGACGATTTCATTTTTCTTATTGAGGAGACTGCTTTCTTTTGAAGTGGCTATAAAATATTTCTGTGAGAGTCAAAGATTGCAATACCGATCACCACAGGAATATGGCTTGCTATGATGTACAACTTTCCATTTAATTTCATAGTTTACAGTTTGGTCATTGAAAGTCCATACATACTCGTATTTTGATAGTGAAGTTTCATTCATATAATTGATATTTGTGAACCACTTTTTATGATTGCGATATCTTGTCTGAAATCTCCTTCGCACATTCCATAATACTTTTTTTCTTCTTGTCTTTCTGTAGTCTTCTGTAGTAATATTAGCTTCATAAACAATTGATTTCTGTAGACAGCTCCCGTTCAATGGACATTTTTCTTTGATGCGGCAGTTACATGAATAAGAATTTTGTTTTCCGTTTTCTGTTTCTTTATGTAGAATTTTTGAGTTGTGATTTTGTATTATATTTTTCATGTTAACTGAGGTTCAAATTATTTTTGTTGAAAATTTTATGATATTTGTGATGTCGTGGGAAATGTTTCCGAATTAATGACAAAAGTATATGTCCAATATACGTCTTAACGTTTCTTGGTCGGTTCCTTGAAGCAATTTCATTTGTCTGGTAGGTAATACTGTGTTTATATCCACTACTATTCAGTCCAAGTTGATAATGAGGCTTTGCGTTATTAAACTCGGCTTCATTGGAGGATAGATTCGATAGTCTTTTCTCAATCATTTTAGGAATTTGCTTGATTATTGTCTTTGGATGATTTGATTTCGTGTGAATGTATAACGGAGTATTGCCGGGTTTGTTGTAGGGTCGATATGAATGATTTCTTACATCAAAGCATAATATATATAATATGATAAAATAATATAATATTCATCTTGAAAATCATTTGAACTGAGATTGCACTCGACAGTTATTTTTAATCAAAAATCACCGAAGATTTTTATCAAGTCTTTTTTGCATGTCTTTCATTGGTCCAGAATGATTTTTGAGAACACAAAGGCCGCCATCCCTATACAAGCCTATATTTTCCTTTCCAAATCGGATGGCCATTTGGTGAAGAAGAAAAAGTCCCACAAGTTCACATACCTCGGCGCCGTCGAAACTGCCTTGAGTAACATCGAATAAGTGGTTGCTTCTTTTTATCCATGGTGTGTTCTTGCTAAATAATAACGATTTTCTTGCATGATTGATTGAATTTACATCTTTTTCGGACATGTTGGTTAAGGACTTCGGCGCCGTCGAAGTTGCCTTGAGTAGCATCGAATAAAAGCCTTTTTTTATCAAAGCTCTGACACCCATTGGGCACTCTCCGCAACTATAGATTGCATATCAAAAAACCGCATATCGTTCCGTGAATCCTACACGTTGAGCACTCCGCTTCTACAGTTGCCTTTTTTGATAAAAATGGATTTAACACCAAAAGTAATAGAATACTCAATGGAGAACGTCCCATTACCCTCGAAGCAATCATATCTAAAATGTATGATACAAAAAGTGGAGAGTTTTTTTAAAGTGAATAAGATGGAAGGCATATTTTTTCAACAACAAAGACAGCGAAATAAACGAAGAGCACATTGAAAATTATGGGTTTTCAACAAATAAATGTCCACCATCTGACAATCTTCTAAACGCATTTGAAGAAGACCTTAATCATGACACAATTCATTGAATTTCGAAATCTGAATCCTGAATCAATTAAAATGTGATCGTAGCTACATTCAAAAATCAAGCAATGTGATTGTATTTGCTGACAAAACCAACAATACGTATGAAGTTCAAAAAGACTTTTACAATAGAACAATGAATGACAATGTTACAGCGACATGCAAGAAATCAAATGAATCAGTGGAAAGATCAGTAAACCTGGAAGCTAAATAACTCGCGAAGTCCTATAAATTATCAAACCGTATCGAATGTTACAGTCCCAGCACTGCATTCATAACTTTCAAAGACCATAAGGAAAATTTCCCCAATCCGTTGAATTGTCGGCTATTAAATCCTGCCAAATCCGAAATTGGAAAAATCAGTAAATACATACTGGATCAGCACAACGCAATTCTGAGAGAAATAAATGTTATGCAGTGGAAGCAAACTTCATCCGTGATTGAGTGGCTCGAGAATATGAATACAAAAGACTCATCAAAATTTATGAAATTTGATATTGTGGATTTTTATCCATCTATTACAGAAAAACTATTGATCGACAGCATCAAATTCGCTGAAGAATTCTCAGCATTCAAGCAACAAGACATTGACACAATTTTTCATGGCAGAAAATCATTACTATACACAAATAACGATATATGGCAGAAAAAAGGAGAAAACGGTTTGTTTGATGTTACCCAAGGCAGCTACGATGGCACAGAAGTTTTCCGAGTTAGTTGGGCTGTTCCTGTTGAGTAAATTAATAGTAAGATTTGGAAAAGATAATATCGGATTGTTTAGAGACGATGGCCTCGCAGTTTTGAAAAATGTATCTGGACCTGAAACTGACAAAGCAAGAAAGGATATAATAAAGATCTTCTACGAGCAAAATTTGAAAATTACGGTCGAAAGTAACTTGATGTCTACTGATTTTCTAGATGTTCATCTTAATTCACAAATTGGTAAATACAGACAGTACATGAAGCCAAATAATATGCCTTTATATGTCAACTCAAAATCAAACCACCCGCCAGAAATAATTAATCAAATACCAACAATGGTGGAAGAAGGATTATCTTCACTCTCAAGCGATGCAGCTGAATTTGAAAAGGTGAAGCTACATTATCAAAACGCACTCGAAAAGTGTGGATATAGACATAGGTTGAAGTTCAAGAAAGCAAAAAATAAGAAACAAAGGCGCCGAAATATCATCCGGTTCAACCCAGCGTTAAGTCATAATGTGAAAACAGATATTGGAAATAAATTCCTCTCATTAGTGAATAAGCACTTTCGTTCCAACCACAAATATCGAACTCTTTTCAACAGAAACAACATAAAAGTAAGTTATGGCTGCATGACTAATATGAAAAATACCATCAAACAGCATAACAGCAAGATATTGATTCCAAATAATAACGAAAGCAACTCAAACAGCAGCGAAACTAACCAAACGCAATCCACTGAGCAACAATGCAATTGCAGGAAAAAAGATGAATATCCCCTTGAACAAAAATGTTTGAAAGAATGCGTTGTGCATAAAGCGACGGTAACAACAGAAGATGGCAAAGATCATTCATACATCGGTCAGACAGAAAACAGCTTCAAAACGAGATATCGCAATCACAAAAAGTCTTTCACGAACATCAGATATGAATACGAAACTGCATTGTCGAAATTTATTTGGAAATTGAAGAACAACAACAAAAATTATAACATCAAATGGGAAATTTGTGAAACATCACCGTATAAATGTGGTACAAGAGAATGTAATCTGTATCTTATGGAGAAATATCACATTTTAACACAAAAAACTAATAATTTGATAAACAAAAGGTGTGACATTATATCTACATGTAAACATAGGAGAAAATATTTGCTGTCAACTATTCGCTGATCATTGAAATATAATTGCCGCATTCATCTTGCCAATTTTGTAATTTGAAAAACCTCCCTATAACTTACTATGTTAATATTGCTTCTTTGTTTCATGTTAACTGCACTATGACGATCGTATGTAGCGTGAAACTCTAAGTATACTCGGAGTAGTGCAAAACATCATTTTTTGATTTTATCAAAGCTCTGACACCCATTGAGCACTCTACGCAACTATAGATTGCATATCAAAAAACCGTATATATATATATATATATATATATATATATATATTAAAATAAGGATAAACTCAAAATGGGCCAATCATACGCCAAAAAAACACCCAAAGAAAACTCAAAAACTCAGTAGCTTCAGTAACTTCAGGAAGCTACTGAGTTTTTGAGTTTTCTTTGGGTGCATTTTTTGGCGTATATATATACATATATATATATATATATATATATATATATATATATATATATACCATATTTCTCATTTGAAGATGAAGTATTTTTACAAATTGCTGGTACTGCGATGGGCACGAAAGTTGCCCCAACTTATGCTTCGTTGATAATGGGATATTTAGAAATGCAAATGTACATGAAGCTTCGGGAGATTTATCCGAATGTAGCTCATGATATTGAACACTCTTGGCTGCGCTATCTCGATGATTGTTGGATTATTTGGAGAAGTGAATATGGTGATGCTGATGAATTTTATGACATCATTCAAAATTTACATCCATCCATTAAATTCACTAAAAGTATGAACAGTAAAAGTATGAATTTTCTGGATGTCGAAGTTATGTATGATTGCAACTCAAAATCTATTCATACAATATCTACCGTAAACTGACCGATACAATGAATTTCGTACCATTCAATTCGGTCCATCCCCGTCATATTCTCCATAATATTCCGTATAATTTGGCGCATCGTATTAAGCGCATCGTCTCCGATAAACCTGTACGTGACAAAAGATATCACGAGCTGAAAATGAAATTATTGAGTCTACGTTATCCTAACAATCTAATAGACGATGCTATTCGTAAAGCTGAATCCCATGTAACCAGAGCTAAAGATAAATCGCACAAAACTGTTATTCCCTTCATAAGAACATACAACAGAAATAATCCGGATATTTTCAAAGAGGTGATCAAACCTTTGTCCAGCACCTTGCCTTTTATAAAATCCTTCCCTAATTGCGAGCTTAGGTCAACTTTTCGCCAACCCAGACCATTGATTTCTATCCTCTCCAACAAAAATAGAATGACTATTTTCGGGGTCCGGCGCTGTAATGATAGTCGCTGTAAAGCTTGCGACACCTTAATTACCGGTAAAAGCATTACATTCCAAACCCCTTTCGGTACCAAACATTTTGAGATAAATCAGAACCTTACCTGTACATCGTCTAATGTCATTTACAAATTGCAATGTAGGAATTGTCGTGAATACTATATTGGCCAAACCAGGGACACTTTTAGAAGGCGAATTACCGTCCATCGACAGCAGGTTTATAGTACTCACTATTCTTTCCTCAAAGTGAGCAAGCATATGGCCACGTGTGGCAAAGACTTCTATGCCACCCCTTTCTATCAGCTATCTCCTAATGCTTCCAAGATAGAAAGGGAAAGGAAGGAAGTTATGTTTATCAATAAATTTCTTCCTACCTTGAATGACTAATGTACTATATATAGATATGCATGTATCCTCTTCTCACTTTATATTTAATGCCTTGATAAGCAGTCAAACTGTGAAATCGATCGGCATAAAGCATTATTTGAGAATCTGGCTGATTTTTATTTTACTTATATATATATATATATAATATAATATATTATCTATATATAATAAATGATTAACCCAAATCAAAACAATTTCAAATCAAACATCAGATGCTTATCTGATGATTGTCTCTCGACGCTTCCTCCCATCATGAACAGAAAGAGGTTAAGCACTGACCCTTGGTGCGCCCCCATGCCTACGTCCAGTTCCTTCGATAGACACAAATTTGTCATGCTTTGCATTGTTGAACTCCGGTCCATGGATCTTACCAATGTAAGCAGTCGCCCAGGAACTCCCTATTCTCGTAATACCCAATCGATGACTTTCCTCGGGTATTCAATTTTCCCCACATTGGCCAAAATAATTTCATGGGACAGCGTCATGGAATTCGTCCAAAAATGCAATAAAAGCATCAGTTGGTGCATGAGAACTTCCTTTAATTTGATTGTCAAATTTATTAAGAAATCAAATCAATTTCAAGCTTCAAAGGCAGTACACTTTGGATGTTCTTAAAATTCAAATGATGAACAAATTCATGAGACAAAGATTGATATGAAATGGAGGTATTGATTGTAAGTCGGGCTCCGCAGTGGCAAGATGAACACAGTGACGTAGCATTTTAAGGTTTGTACTTATTTTCATCTTTTTACTTTATTTACTTAACTTATTTTTTATTTCATTTATTTTTGCCTTACTTTATTCCTTATGTTCTGCCCGTTGAAACGAATTTCCGGTTCTTAGAAAGGTTGTTTCCAAAACGATGAGAAAACAATTGTGTAGCAGCTCGACTTGAATTTATCTTTATCACCTGCAACTGTGACCATCATACAGCTGAGGATGTGCTATCGAGCTCTTATTACATTTTTTGCCTCTCTAATTACAAGTTAATTGTGATTCTTAATATATTTAAATGTTGAATTTAAGACATGCATGTGGACATCCAGACTTATCGTCAGATGGTAGTAAAACAATTTCGACTAGATTTAGGCAATGAGAAGCAAATAAATACAAAAACATGCAACCGGGAGCAAGTTTATGTCGTAGATGAACATCGCACTCATGATGCGTTTTGATTTCACTTCGACGGCCGCCGAAGAGCACATGTCAAAATGTGTTCAGTACTTCTTTAAGGCTGTGTCGGTGCCACGGGATGTGATAACCTTGAGAAGAGTGAAGGGGCGGTTTTTCCTTCGCCTCCATCCATCGTCAGCTCGTCCCAATGGGTCTGAGGGTTGGAATGACGGGATACATACCACACCGCTAGCTCAAAATGTGTAATAATGAATTTGATCTTTCAAATATTATCTTTCACATTTTGTAATTGAATCTCAACTATGATATTGACAATTCATCACACTTAAGGAGAAAAGCTTGCGAGAATGGTAATATAATCTAGGCAGTTTCGACTTCGACGTGTCGGTCGTCACTGTAGACATCCTCCGGTGGTTGACTTTGGTGGAAAAATAAAAGCAAAGTCATCCTGAGGAAGTCGACAAAATTCAAGCATTTGTTTACTACTTAAAGCAAAATCTTCGATAATTTTCCAAGTTATTGGGCCAGTGACATAACTGATGAGATTAATTGAAATTTATTGTTGCATTTGTATTCTATATTTAGGTGGAAGGTAGATTAATTTACTTAATCTAATTTAATTCCCCAAGGTTGAGATTTTCTCCGAAATTTCCGGTATTCGGAATTTTTGTTTGAAGTTGATTGCGTCCTTATTTTCGTCTAAAAATGCGACAATTAGAAAGGGATTTTCGTAAATCAGGGATGTACATGATGTGCAATGTTAGCAACATTTAATTGAAAGTTATGCTGTTGCTTGATGAAAATAAATATTTTCAGTGTTGACGAAAGACGACAGTTTTGTTTCCTAGCCATTTAAACGAATTTTGTCCTTTTGTCAACATTATAAATGTATTATTTCAAACAATCAAAAAGCGCAAGAATAAAATAAACCATCTTTCAGTTAAAATATGCTAGTGAATTGGTCGGTTGCATTAGCCTTAATTGAAGAACGATGCAAATTGCGCTTTAGACAATTCAACCAAATTCAAATTCCATGTATACCGTATATATTCCGTGAATGAAAATTCGATGCAAATTTTCACTGGTATCTTTGTCTAGAAAACGATTTTCGACTTACAGATCTAAAGTTGCAACCAGCTATCAAAGAATTGCACCGTGACTTTGATGAATACTTAAATAGAACGTGTTTGTATGCTCATTTCCCTGACTGCACATGCCTTACTTGTAGGCAATTACATACAAATAGGCGAACATAGAAATTGGCCTTGAAGAAATTATGTCTTAATGCTATAGATTAAATGCTATAGTCATAATAGCTATGTTCCAATAAATTTTTTCACGATGCCACAGATAGCTAATATGCCTTGGTTTCGTAAGGGGCAAAAATTTCAATACTCTTTGCATCGCGTAAATCATATTAAAATATCTCATGATCTCCAGTGTTTTTCATGCCTACATTTCACTAACAACCCCAATGAATCTATACCGATCAATGAGAGAGTCGAATAACTATCCAACATCTATCAAAAAAAAATTATTAGGAAACCATGTAATCAACAAGTATAGTTTTGTTGCAGTGTTCTGCAGAGAGGAAGAACAGCTGACATCGAAGAAGGACGCTTACATCCAAATGTCCTTCACCTCACCTTTGTTAATTCCAGCCCCTCTTAGACCATCGTCAACCATTTGTTTTGGTTTGGTTTCCTAAAAAAAAAAAATGAAAAAAATATCCAAGGGCCCTATCAACATATCAAAAAATCGGAGTTAGATGAGGAGAGAGAGGAGGCCAAGGATGCTACCACATCTCCCGATCCCACTTTTCCTGAAAAGTGTCAGTCAATAGCTTCTGACACTCACCAAAGGATGGAGCATTTGGAAGGTACAACACACCTCACACAGTCAGTTCGAAAAAAAAATGCCCGCAAACAGCACGTTAACCGCTACCGGCCCCGGCCCGTTAAGCCAGGCTGGTTCAGTCTGGCTGGTTCAGCTCCATGAGTGGGCCATTTTTCAGGGAACCCAGACAGTTAGCACAGGCGATTTACGCTGGGTGACCTGATTTGAAACTGGCGGGACCAAACAAACTATGTCAAGCAGTCAATGTGTTCCTTCTCCCGAATTTCCGACAACATGAGCACAGCAAACTGCAAGTCGGTATGGTTTCAACTCAACTTTCCTCATCAGTCTCCAAGTAGAGCTTAGAGAAATGTCCAACTCCAATGAGGCTCTTCTTGTTGACTTCTTCGGACTTTGAACAAAGTTTGATGTTATTGAAACTGATCGAGGGCGTCCTGACTTCGGTGCATTCTCTACCGAACCGGTCTTTTCAAATTTATCTCGAATGCGATAAATAGCAAATCTTGATGGAGGATTGCTGTGAAAGGCATCTACAGAAGCAGCAAATTCAAAATTAATTGAACATATCCATGTACGTAATTTCCTTTGCCAATGGAATGCTACTGCATAGACTTCTAATAGAACGGTCAACATAGATTTCCTAGGGCAAAATCAACTGTTAGCCTACTTTTGAAACACCTTGTATATAGATGCTACAGTCTGTTGAATTCAAGTTTCCATTCATTGAATTCAAGATTCGATATCCAATGTTCAACTTTCGATAACACAGATTCATGTTTCGATAACTATGATTCAACTTTCCATTATGATAGATTCAAGATTCCATATCATGGATTCAAGTTTCCATGATTTTTTTATCAAATTGGTTCACACAATTCTTCACATAATTTTCATTTCTATGAATATATGCGGATGACTTGGATCTCTATAGAACTTCAAAATTTGAAATTTAAGATTTATGTGCGAATAAATTGATAAATAGACATTTGATTCACTGAGTTACAGTTATCATCGAATATAAAAATAAAAAATGAAGAGAGGCTACAGCAAAATATCAAACCATGACAAGGAGAGATTATTGAGAACCTACCTCCATGATCGCAATACTTTTAAGACTTTTTGTGACACAATGGGAATCAAGTATAACTCTGGTCATCGAACAGTTATGAGAGCATTAGAGCAGGAGACCCATCTCGTTTCACTTAAGAACTGTTGGGGAGGTAAACGCTATCACAAGATAGAAAACGAGCACATTGACTTTTTGATAAATAAGCTTGAGGATGATCCGCTGCTGGATCTGAAAGACCTGAAATCAATTTTATCTGAAGCCAGAAACATCGAAGTAGATAAGTCAACGATCTCGCTGCATCTCAAAAATCGCTCCATTTCATACAAAAAGTGCTACTCGCAGCCAATAACAAGCGACACTATTTTCACGAAAGAAAAACGCTTTGAGTATGCTCAACGCTGCATGAGACATCTCCAATGTGGACAAATGCATTTGGGTCGACGAAACTAATATTGGTGTTTGGAGTCACTGCAGTCGAGGAAGAGCTGCAGTTGGAAACAAGGCTGTAATAAAAAGCACAGCGAGCAAAGGCGCAAACCTGAACATGATAATGGCCGTCTCTCATGATGGCATTGTCCATCACATGAAACTCATGTCCATCATATGGAACTCGGGTCATACAAGAAACATGATTATCAGACTTTCATTGCAGAGTGTTGCATGAAGCAGGGCAATCCATTATTGACAGTTTCTTTCATCATGGACAATACATCTATTCATAATAAACCAGATTTGTTCATTGATAGATCCGTGTTCCCAAACATGAACACTCATAAATTGAGTCCATACAGTCCACAATTGAATCCAATTGAAGAGTCTTTTTCAGTCATCAAGCATCACGCAAAGAAGTTGCTGAACACAAGCCGCGACAGACTCCTAAACAAGCCAGAATCAGTAACTTGGGCATGTAACAAGGAATCTGTCTTGACAGATGCTATGAATCATGGTCTGAGACACTTGACAGCTGATGTCATTCAGAGTCAAATAACGCATATGAACAAGTTTCTTTTAAAAGCCATCAATCGTGAAAGCTTCTTCTTGTGATTTCTGGCAGTGTTCCATAGTACCGCACAATCGCATGTTTATATTCTGCATTACATAGCATGTACTTTCATGAATTGCTTTATAGACACAAGAATCATCGCATGGAAAGATGAAAAAAGGAACTGCATGGGTCAGAAACAAATTTAGCAAAAATATAGCAATTGGAGCTAAGTGCAGATTATAATCAAATAAATAATTATTTTACAAATTGTTTGAGAAAAGTAGCTGACATGTAATTATCGCAAACAAGTATAGAATCAATTAGCAACAAGTCAATAGTCAACACTCATTCAGATATTAAACGCATACAATATTCAAATATGCTGTTATCAAATACTTGAAAGACATTTGTACACATGTGCCACTGGGATGGGCCATGGAGCTATAGACCTTTGAGGTTAATATACCTTGAATCAAAAATTGACGAATCTCCCACTAAATTGACATCCCAAGACTGTGTCCATTCTTCCCAGCCGTCTTGAACGGGTAAAGTCTAACTCCTGGAACTTGACCTTCTTGTGATTTTTTGCTTGTGTTTTCTGCTTGCTGTATTATACTTGAATTTGATAAGATTATACATATGATAATACAGCAGTCTGCTCTGTGCTTCATATGACATGAAACTGTGAATATAATTAATGAAATAAAATATGTATAATCAAAATTTAAAAATCACATTCATCTTTTTACTATACAGTGGTTTAAAGATGAAAAGTAGCAGCAAATTGACAATTTTTGAATTCAAAGTTAGAAGTTCTGAGATAAAAATCAAAAAATCTTAAGGCAAAGTTAGAAGTTCAGAAAATGAAGTTTAAACTTCTGAAATCAAACTTGAAAAAGGTGTAGACACTGCATCGGAATTCGCGCGCGAAGATGATTTTTTGACAATATATTAATTTTGAAGTTCTATAGAGATCCAAGTCATCCGCATATATTCATAGAAATGAAAATTATGTGAAGAATTGTGTGAACCAATTTGATAAAAAAATCATGGAAACTTGAATCCATGATATGGAATCTTGAATCTATCATAATGGAAAGTTGAATCATAGTTATCGAAACATGAATCTGTGTTATCGAAAGTTGAACATTGGATATCGAATCTTGAATTCAATGAATGGAAACTTGAATTCAACAGACTGTAGGTGATTGCTTCCTCTGCTTCTAACAAATGGTCAGCGACCCTAAAAGGACGAGTACATCAAAATGTTCCGGAATTTTCATCATTTTGCCATCTCACCCATGATGCCACTCCACCCGGAATTTCTGCGACCGTTCTCGTTTTCCCTACAAGGGAAACTCGTGTCTTGTAAGTCTATGGAATGACACACTTTACTGAGCAAAACACAGTTGTTTGGCGACAATGACAACCCCATGCGTTCCTTCAATTCACACACACAGTCTAAGCGGTTGCGTGTGTGACACACGGTTGATATCAATTCACACATACATGTACTTTGAATTATACATTCATCGCTAAATTCTCCAGAGAAGCATGTAAATTTTTTTCTTACGTCTGCCAACTTTTGAAATAGTAATTTTGCGGAGCAGCATTATCGAAAAAACATGTACTAAATGAACTCGATTATTTGAATGTGAAGGATTATTTGACGAATAAGAGCATTTTGAAGGAATTTAGCTCTTTCGATGTTGTGCACAACTTGCTTCGCCATGGGTTCTTGAAGAGTAATATGTTAATTAAACCTTTGAAATATTTAGTTATCAGATTTGAAGACTACTGAACAATTGAAGATGTTAGCGAATTTACCACCTGGCTCATATTTAAGCTCGAATTTTTAACTCTAGATGGTTGAGTTGGGAACATGTGCTATTATAAATTCTTGAGCAGCTCCCAATTATAAAAGAATATTTCTTCGATTTTTGCCAAAGTAGAAAAATGAGACATGAAATTCAGAAAACGGATAGGTCAAATCATATTGTCGCTCTTTTGAAACAGGAAATGTTGCTGTCTTATTTGTCATTTGCAGCATTCGTCACGCAGGACCGTTTTGAAGCTTGAAAGGCGATAACCAATGATTCACGCTCTGTATTCGTGTTGTACACTGGTTCTCAAGGTGGGTCATGTGGCCCAAAACTGAGATTGAGAAAACTCTCCAAAACTCTGTTGGAGATGTGCTTTAGAAGTGAGGGTAAAACTGTGCTTGAAATGAGACAATTATTTGATCAGAATTTGTTCGGCATGCGATAATCCAAAAAGCTGAATCGTTTGGATATTGAACAGCGTAGAACATTTGCGTAGAACATTTGGATATAGAAAACTGACAAAAATACACCAAGCCATGATAGTCATTGAGACTCAAGTAGCTTGGTACATTTGTTTTTACAATTCGAATTTTTACTATATTCGTATTGATGTGTTGCTTCTAACAAGTAACAATGATTTCCCGCTTTTTTTATAAAGTCATACTTTTCCAGTTTAGTTTAGTTGTTTACTTTTGGCGTGTACTGTGGCACCAAGGGCTCAAGGGAATTTCATATATTTAATAATTTTTGTTCACTGGGGTTTCACTATTATTTGAATTTATAGTTTTTATACAGATAAAAATGCACTCTCCCTTTAGTTTTGCGAAAGTTGAAAACAATATTTACAGAAAGTTTCGTCTCGGACGTTTCGGGTCCCGACCCTTTATCAAAAAAGCGCTTTTATCCGCTGGACGCGGTCGGGTAATCCCACCATCCTTTATCAACGAGATCAGCGTTGATAGAGGATTGGGACCCGAAACGTGCGAGACGACACCTTCTGTATATGTTTTTTTACCTGTATATAAACTATGAAAAACCTCCCGTTGGAAGAAATGAACTATTTGAATTTATCATAATTGAAAGCCAACACCTTACGGCTGCGAGTGCTGAACTTTCTCTGGTGCAAGAACATGCTTCATTTTATGTTTACAGCATTCGATATATAAACACAATAAGCTTATTTGATTTCCTCATTTTTTAATTTTGAAAATGGATCCTGAAGAAACAACTTTGATGAAAAAATCTGAGCCATGAATCATTGACAAACGGAAAATTGGGCCACAGGACATCAAACGTTGAGAAACAGTGGTGTAGTACACCGTTAGTCAGTTTTCTCTACAAGTTCATGTCTAACAAGAGCATCGCCAAAGAGGAGGAGGGATAAACCAATTAGAAGCATTCACATATTCAAGGAGATGTCTTCTTGTCGAGAACTAGATTATTGAGAAAAAAGCTGTGCCCATCCCTCATGACATATTATAGGACGGCAGTTGAATATCCACAAGAAAAAAGAAAAGTTCCCATGTAACTAAAAAATCCTTGTTGACTGTCAGATAATTGATTGAGAAAAGCGACATGGTACTCATACCCTGAATTACATTTCACGGTTATCTCTGGCCATCATGGAACCACTCAACACAGTCTTGACTACTTTGTTGGGTGGGATAAGCAGGACGTCTCAGTAAGAATACTGATTTTATCAGAAATGAATGGAAATTGTATCAAACCATCGATGAAGGAGAGTGGCACCGCAATCGATGAAGAATCGATATCTGCTGACAACTTAATGATTCAGAAGATTTTGAAAGGGAAGAATATCTCAAGACAAGAACTACAGAACGCCCACTTGAAATTGAAAATGAGAACTAAAAAGAAGAGCAGTCTCAAGGCGGAAATGTCAGACTTGCATTAGGAACATGATCAAATGAAGAAAATTAATGTCTGAAAGTTTGGTTGCTGGCTGGTATGTGCATTTTTGCTATTCATATTTTTGTTTACATCTATCCAACACAAGTCGCAAGGCTTATTTGTATGTAGGTTCCCATTCTGTAGCTGAAAACTTCCATGTACCCGTAGTAGGATACCCGAATATTGAAGAAGAAACTTTTTGCGGAGACCTGCATACAAAATTTTGCTTAGTCTTGCTACTTGCAACATTTACGGAATATGATAATTATAATAATGATGGATGAATGTTGCCACTTAGTAGATGGATGAATCTTACTTAATTCCTTCATGGGAGATGATTTCACTAGGGGTCTACCCTGTTTTTGAAACAATATTGACGACCAAAATCTGATTTTTGATCAAAATATTGAAAAAGTAGCGAACAGTTTATCACAAAAATGTTATAAAATTTTTGGGGAAATAAAGAAAATTGTAGTAATGGCGCTGAGACCCTGCATGTTTAAGTAATATAATTCTATGCCCAGTCAGTCATGTTGTTGCTACCACTTCCCCTGCATCATATGTAGCTCATTTGCTTTGTACGATGCTATTCTTATCTCTCCTCTATCCATGCGCTACTTGTTAAAATAAATTCTGGTGATTTTAAATATTTAATAACGAAGATAACGAAGCGATATGTTGCAAATAAGCAAATATTTCCAAAATAATCAGCTGACAAGTTTTATTTGAAATTTCTGAATTCTTGAATGTTCAAGATAAAGAGGAACGAGACAAAATAGCTTTATAGTATGTTCGATAAAAGACGTCCTGTCGTGAAAGTTTGCGGTTAGAAAGTATTGCATTTTCAATGGCGATTTAGCTATGACAATCGTAATAATCATGAAACATGTGTCACATACATTTAATAACCCTCATCGTTCTATGGGTAGGTGTGACCGAATGAGTAATGAATAAGAAGATGCGAAGCGTATCCTATAACCACAAAGCTTTGAGATCTGATCAAGTGTGATAAAATAAAGTTACGAGTCTGTCTAAATTGACGGCTCATGAAGGATAATGGAGTCAGCTTACCACGATTTCGTGGAATGCAAAAGGAATATATTTATCAAATAAGCACGGGTATTTACTTACTAGGTCGCATCTTACGGGATCAGACAAAAATAGTCATTTTTTGTGAGTTCAAGAACTATTATCAGGCAGTATGGTAAACAGGATTTGGACTAGTTGATTTTAAATTTAATGTGCTTTAGTGTAGTGGCTATTCTGTATGGTAGAGTGTTATCTCTGCAGCCAGAAGACTCAGGTTCAATTCTATGCATTGAGATCATCTAGCCTTCAGGGTTTTAGAAGAATCTCATGTTGGATACACCTTGCATTCTTGCTTCACAATGAATTAGATACATGAGTGGACGCTTGATTAACTATTGAAAAGACTCACCGGAAAAGTCCTTCTCTACCCTGTCCTTTTGCAAATCAAAGTGAACTTTTGTTATGTTGTGTTTTTGAAAAGTAGACTTTTGTAAAAGTGTGTGCCAATATCCTTTGACCAAAGGCCTCATTCTAACCGTCAACAAACGCATGTCGTAGAACGCTGCGTCAGTAGATTTTATGTAAGTGATAGCAAAATTCATTGCGGCCTGCGGTCAATAGTTTTTTAATATTTAAGTCACATAGTGAATTAAATTTTGATCGCAAGGGAAAGGTAGACTGAGTCAGTGAATAGTATTTGTAAACCTCTGCAACTCGAATGAGTGTGAATACTTGGGATTGCAATCACTGCAGCAATAATAAGACATTTCATTATCGTCATAGTCAGACGACAAAAGAACTTTATAGAAATATTAATATTATTCAAGCTACTCATCTATGACGTATCAGTAAGAAATTCTCACAGTGGTCGCAGTCACCACAGTCAACCTCCATAGTGGTTGGAATCGACTCAGTCGATTGCCTCATAGATTGCATTTTGCCCACCATTCACGTTGACTGACAGTTTTCAAGTTTTCAGTTATGTAGTCGATTGCAACTTTCACAAGCTAAGGATGTCAGTGCACTGCGCGAAATACTTACCAACCGATGAGAACTAGACTTTATCAATACATAAACCAACAACACAGAAGCTCATAATAGCAGGTTAAGTACCAAAATCATGGAATTATGCTGAGAGTATAATTCAATTTGCTGTAATTGATGCAGTTGCATTGATAATTGTATAAGCTTCTTCGGAAGGCTTGTTTTGTTATGAAATTTATTCTGCAAGCTTTCTGCAAGCAAGCTAGTACTGAGTGAAGTAATATGGAGGACTGGTGTATCCCATCACCCGAAAGCAAGGAGAAGTCAATAAGAAAACAAGTCTTCTGAAGAAGCCTATTTCACTTGTGATGGTTCTCTGAGAATAAGGGTGAAGTCAGCGATGGAAACCGGCCTACTGTATTTCAGGCCGGAACCGGCCGGCTTCACTATTTTAAGCAATGAGCAAATTCATCGACAAGCAAGATGTTTGTTTTATTGTAGAACGCCTTTTGATCACTCAGTGAAGCCAATTTAACTTAACTCTTATCTTACTTATTAGTTATTACATCTTCTATAACCAGGGCCAGAAAATTGGAGAAAAACGCGGAATTTCAGTATGCACGGAGAAAAACATTGAATTCTAGTTTTCACAGATAAAACTCATGAAGTAATGATAAAAATATCGCATAAACTCATAAAAAATTAGGACTGCTATGAAGAAGGAATTCTGAGGAAGACCTAGTCCTAAAAGAAAATTTGTACTTCAACCATAGATCTAATCACTGAATTTTCTTCGAAGAAAAGTTCTTCAAACTGAGTGATGCGTGTGGTCCTGAATGGAACATCTACTTAAATATTTCAAAAGAAGCGAGACCAAATATCGAGCCACTGACATTTTCGTGTTCAATGAGTGATAGACTTTCAAATTTGTGTGAACGTGTGCTTCTTCTGTTGCAACTGCCAATAAATTCGGCAGACACAGAACGTTCACTTAGCAAATTGAACTTGATAATGTCGCCCCAGAGAGAGAATTTATCGCAGATTAACCTCTTTGGACTTATGAAACTCGCCTTCAACTCAATTTCAAGAACAAGCCTCTTCCAATTTTTTTGTATGCTTTTTAATCAATTGATAAAGAATTTTAAAGTAAAAACCTTTTTATGTTTATCTTAGCTTTTATTCATTGATTTAAGAAAACTAGAATGATGATCCAAACTCGTAGATTAATTGACGCGGAATTCTATTTTTTCCGCGCGGAATTTGAACATAAAGTTCACGGAATTCTCCTCGGAATTTCATGATGTTGCCCGCGGAAAGCTATTGTCCCTGTCATAACTCATAAGATATTCTATGTATGTTCAATTAATGAAACTGATATTTCGTGAGCATCGAGCGAGTAGTCAAATAGGAAAATTGGGATGTGAATTCGAGATTGCTTTACAATTACCATTATGGTAAATTAGGCTAGCCGTACTGTATGTTAAAAATATCAATTTGATGCTCACCTTTGCTCACCTTTACCGGCCACCAATCCCAAATTCCTCCAGGGTGGGCCGTATCGTCCTCTTCCATTTTACTCGATCGAGGGCCAGATTATGGGTTATGCCTTTTCTCTCCAGATCTTTTTCTATGACCCTTTTCCATGATAGGGGTGGACGACCTCTTTTTCGTCTGCCAGATATCGGTTGGTGCAGTGCTGTTTGGGTTATATGATCGTCTGGTCTTCTTCTGACGTGTCCGTACCATGCAAGCCGCTTGTACTCTATGAATCTATCGATGGATGGGATCCTCATCTTGCGTCGAATCTCTTCATTCTTAACTCGGTCCCGGAGGGTTAAACCTTGGCATCGCCTGAGCATCTTCATTTCCGTCACCATCAGCCTTTGCGTATCTTTCTTCCTTGGTGCCCAACACTCTCCTCCATAGGTCATTGCCGGTCGTATCATAGCCTGGTAGATCTTTGATTTTAGCTTGAGAGGAACTCCTTTGTCGTAGATAACTCCTGTCACTTGTCTCCAACTTTTCCATCCTGTTTGTATGCGGTTTTTGATGTCCTGCTCGCAAGATGATGTTACGTCTAACAGTGAACCAAGATACTTGAACTTCTTAACTGATGGGAGCGAGGTTCCATCCATTTGGATTTCTTCATCGTTCGCAGCGGTGGAGAGGTATTCACTCTTACTTCTGCTAATTCTGAGACCATTACTTTCCAGGGCATTGCGCCATAACTCCAGCCTGCTTTCTACCATTGTTTTGGAATCCCCACAAATCACCAGATCGTCAGCGTAGAGCATTTCTTTTGGGGGACTGCTCTCCAGATGCCCAGTTATCACATCCAAGACCAGTAAGAAGAGATATGGACTCAACGCCGATCCCTGGTGCAGCCCAACAGTGACCTCAAAAGGTGGAGTGCAACCATGCTTGGTTTTCACAATTGTTAGGGTTTCTCGATACATTTCCCGAATCAGAGTTACATACACCTCCGGCACTCCTTTCCTTCTCAAACAGTTGAACAACAATGCTCGAGGAACAGAGTCGTACGCCTTTTCTAAATCCACGAAAACTGCCCTGAAAGGCTCGTTTCCCTCTCTCAGGTTCTCCATAACCGTACGCATTACAAACAAGGGATCTGTGGTGCTATATCCAGGTCGGAATCCAAACTGGTTGTTTCGTACATTTGTGCACACTCTCAACCTCTTATTAATTATTCGCTCTAGGAGTTTGAAGCTGTGGCAGAGCAGTTTGATGCCTCGATAGTTGCTGCAAACTCTGTGATCACCCTTATTTTTATATATTGGTGTTAAAATGCTCTCTCTCCACACCGCCGGCAATTGTTGATGGCCTTGAATGATCTCGTTGAAATGATGCAGGCACAAGTGTACTCCTTTCTCTTCTAGCACTTTAATAGCTTCTATGGGTATGTCGTCGGGTCCGCAACTGCGCCTGCCTTTCATTTTGCTCAGTTCTTTCTGGACTTCATCTTGGGTAATTTCAGCGATCGGACCATTCACTGCCAGTTCTGTGGTAATTTCATTATGTGGTCTTTCTTCATTCAGCAATTCGCAGAAATAAGCCCTCCATATCGCTTTGTTACTATCGCTGGTCGTCTGAATTGCACCTTCAGAGTCTCTCATAAAGAAACCTTCGATGTTATCTTTGCATTTCTGGCTTCTGGACTTCGCTATCTTGAAAATCAGCTTTTCTCCCTCTTTAGACTCCAATTTCTCATACATTCCTTTCCATGCCTCTCTCCTTGCTTTGGCTACCGTCTTTTTGGCGTGCTTCTTGGCCAGTTTGTAACTTTCTCTATCAGCATCAAGGTTGGAGGTTTTCCATTTTTTGAAGCTAACCTTCTTGGCTTTCAAGGCACCTTGGACCTCGTCCGTCCACCACCAGGACTCTAAGTTACGAAAGGTTCCACCGCGTGTCACTCCACAGATCTCCTGCCCACAACTCCTCAGGATATTTGTCACCTCCTCCCAATTAATTGCATCCTCTATACTCCTCAACGTGAGGCGCCTGAAGCTTTCTGCTGTCTCCTCGTCTGCTAACTTCCACCACTTGATCTTCATCTCTGCTTCTTTTTGCTTTGGTTTCGCCAGTGCTGCTGACCGATGGTCCATAACCAAAAGCTTATGCTGTGGGGCAGTACACTCATTTGGGATCACTTTGCAGTTTTGAATTGCTCTTAGTTCGTCCGATGATATTAGAAAGAAGTCTATGACCGTCTTGTTGCCACCGCTTTCATAAGTCACTTTCTGTGCATCGTTCTTCACAAACCAGGTGTTAGCTATTCTGAGGTTGTTTGCCTGGGCTAACTGCATTAGTCTATCTCCCTATGCGTTTCTACTGCCAAATCCGTGACCCCCATGGGCCTCGCAGTTGTTCCTCTGCGCCCCAACATGACAGTTCATATCAGCACCAATGACAACTTTACATGTTACTTCGAATCCCGAAATTATGTCTTCTAGCAGGCTCATAAACTCCTTCTCAACATCTTGGCAACCTGTTTGGGGAGCATAGGCACTTATTAAAGCATAGGTCTTCATATTGCCAGGGTTGTATATCTTCATCCACATGAGCCGATCATTCACCCGGTTGACTTCTAGTATCTTCGACCAGTGATCTTGTTTTACTGCTATTCCAACTCCATTCTTCTTTGCTGTTCCACCTGAGTAGAAAAGCTTAAATCCGTGGCCAATTTCTCTCGCTTTATTACCGGTCCACTTTGTTTCTTGAATGCACGCAAAATCCACTTTTCGCCTTTCAAGCACATCAGCTATTTCCATACTCCTACCCGTCATAGATCCGACATTCCATGTCCCAAAACGCCACATGCATGGTGTATCGCGTTCTTTGTTTTTGACAACTTGCTTCTTTAGCCGCAGTCGTTGTCTGTTCTGCAGTAGCCCTTGCTCACTTGCCACACTGTCTGGGCGATGACAGCGCGCGTCGCTTGCGGGGGACGCCCTAGCCCTTATCGATTCAATGTTAGAGGACATTTTCATATTTGCTTTGGCTGGGGTTTTTACTGCCGGATGCCCTTCCTGGCGCAAACCCTCCTCCTTTCTCGTCCTGGACTTGGGACCAGGCAATGGCGGAGAATTGCTTGGTTTTAAATCAGAGTTTTCCTTCTCCTAGATGGACTGCCTGCCAAGCTAACGAGCTCCATCTGCCCTTGGCAAGGGTTATTTTAGACTGGCGCCCTTAACTCGCCAGTGAGCCGCTGTTGTTAGCGTTACCCGGGGGGGACCACGTGGAGGTAACAGTCGGCTAATGGCCCATACTCGTGTAGCTATTTCGATGGCTTGAGGACGCCACTCCACAAACCAGCTACGTATGACCAAGGCCTTTCCCACCCCAGATCATCAATTTACCAGTTCAACCCCAGTTTATCAATTTGATGACATTCAATAATCAGGTTTTGCACTATATTCCTATCTGTGAAACGCATTCATACAAAGCATAGAAGTAGATCGTAGCAGACTAGAATGGAAGTTTGATATCTTGCTATGTAGTGCGTTGGCACAAAGAAAAATCTGTGGTTTGTGTAGATTTAATTCGATCTAATGCATTTAGGACGGGAGCTACTGAAAAAATATTCAAAAAATCGCAAAAAAGCAAAATCGTCAAAATTAAGTCAAAACATGAAATTTACTCATTTTGTAGAGGCTCTCAGAAATCAGGTACTGAATCATGTGACTCACTTTAACTTTTATATCGAAGTTGATGTTCTGAAGCCAATCATGTTTCAAATTTCATGGTATTCTGATAAATAGTTTCTTTTCTGCAAAAGAAAATGTACGAAATTTACCAAGTGCTTCACAATCCATAGATATTTCTTGAATTTTACCGTTGGATTCCAATGGGAATCCTTTAACCTTACCTATAACCGAAAGCGACTGGTTGTGACACTTGAGAATTTGATTTTTGTATTCAGCGTTTCAAGATCTACAAATCCATGCTATTAAGCCCTTTGTGCGCGAATTTACGACGAAAGTGTCAGTAGCTCCCGGACTGATTGTATCATAGTCAAACTATCTGTCAAGTTTCATGTGGAAGTTGCTGACAGCAAATTGCAGGTTTTTCTGGAAAAAGAATTCTAAGTGAGATGGTAGCATTGTTTCATATGAAATAGCCTACTCCATGGGTTAATGTACATACTTTGTCTATGTGTAGCAGTCATTGACAACTTTTACCCAATTTTTCAATGCTGGAATGCGAATTAAAAATAGGTTCACGGGGTCATAATTGAAGGTGGTCAATGTATTGGTTGCGAGAACATTTCAAGAATTCACAGATAAAAATTCTCATTATTGGATAATTTCTCATTCAATCGAGCATTTTTCTGGAATAGGCACATGGAAAGCTTTTTTACTTGCAATCATCTCTCAGATCTCTTTCTTTGTCATCCTGTAGCTGCAATATTTTGTAAATTCAATATTGCTTTCATGTGCATGGTCTCTAGACCAGGGGTAACAATCCAGATCACAAATTTTCAATTTATTTAGAACAACAGGAAAATAGGATAGTACAAAAGTATAAAAACAAGCGTATAAAAGAAAGTCATGAAATTATTAAAAAGTAGCGCCTTACTTCATGGCGCCTTTTACGGATCACAAATTAACTTGATAAATGTGAATGCCAACCAGAAAACGAGAAAACTAGCTCTTAAAATTTGCTTTTTTCGCCTCAACCAAGTTCCCCCGGCATGTGCCATAATTTTCATGGGATTTCCATTCTAGGACTTTGTATAGTAATACTAATTTCTGTGTTACAAAGAAGCCCTCATAAACATCATTACTGTCTGTAATATACAGAGTGGCAAATAAGCAAGTAATATACATCTGATAAACATTCACACAATCAGCGAATCTCTTAATAACACTCATTCTTTATATAAAGCTTCACGCGGTGACATCTCGCTGTCCACCTAGTTCTATCGACCGTTGAAGGCGCGGCACGCCGAAGTAGTCGTGATTTAGTGACTTAGCATTAATAGAACTTCGACTATAAAACAGGGGAGTTACCTTTTTACTTTTCTCGATATCAACATGATCTCCATTGTTTGGTCACTAAATGTCTGTGTCAACTAAACGATATTTGAAAGCATTAGCAACATAACAAGCGACGGCCGCAGGCCGGAATACATAGTATAGTTTTACTTGTAATTCGGAGTGTGATATCTGATGGTTTCCGTTTGTTATGTACATAATACACGGAATATATCAGGCAATAGCCATGGATTTCAAAATGCTATGGAAATCAATGCAGAAGTCTATGGAAATATTCAATTCCATTCATTTCCATTCGGTTCATCTAGCGCATGAAGACGGTGTGAATTTCCATCAATTCTGTTTATAGCCTACCACTGCATGTACATCAATGGTGTCAAATTGTTGCTTTCTAACTTACAACTCAGATACCAATGACGGGCATGGAAAGCAGGAAAATTTTGAATCTCGACATTCTTGAAAAATAAAATGACATATTATCATATTCAAGATAGCATGACTCAAGCTTGATAAAATGCATATGGTTCAATGGTCAATTCTGATGGCATTCAAAGTTTGTCAGCTAAAAATTGTGCATTTTATGACTTCCTCTCTGAAGAAGAATGAGGGGACTTATAGCAGCATCAAGAATCAAACATGTCCTTCGGAGTTGCTCAATGATTGAAGAAAATTCTGCGCCATTTAATCAATACACAAGACCCGAGGTCGTGAAATCTTGCTGTTTCAGGCTATGGAGCACAACATACCACCAAGCTGGGTATCAGCATCGATGGACAATGGCAGATTACAGTATGCGCTCAATTAAGATGGAATCCGTCGATGGACCCTATTATAAGAAACAGACAAGCCTCCAAGCTTCCATTTCGCAAAATTTTGAAGCAATTGTTTTATGTGTTTAGCGACACACTAACAGACCTTTTCCGTTGAACCCCAGATCTTCAAACTATGTATATGTGATATTTAGACATCTTGGAATTCATGAAAATTTTCGTGTGATTTTTCATATAATGCACTGAGATCATTGGAAGACCAGAGATATCTGCACTAAACTATGCGTTATATAAATTTGTATATTCGTAAATTTAGGCAGCAAATTATTTTTCAGACAAGTATTACAGAAAAGCAAATATTTTTGATAACTTCAGACGATATATTTCAAATGATCGATAAAGTGACTTCACTTAAAAAATAGAGAACCTAAAAGCCACTTTAGAAAACCATTTGACTGCAAAAACATTTATACCAGCGCTTTGTATATTTACACTATCCATTGTCAGGGAGTGAAATAATTAGGATATAGTGCATTTAAATAGGAAACTAATTTCAAACTACATGTTTGTTAGTTGAAAATCAATGTCATGAAATATATATGCAATAATATGATGATAGCATGATAGCTAATGGTATACTAACACAGAATATAGGAAGGATATCTACTGAAACTATAAAGAAATCTAAAGAAGAATAAGGATAGAGCTACAAAACTAACAATGTCTTTGTCAAACCTTATCAAACTTTGATCTTTCCGATTGAAATGGGGATGGAGGCCTTTGATGAGCAAAGCCTCAGCAATTTCAAGATCACATTGCTCGTTATATCTTGCTAGGATAGTGATGCTCTTCAGCATTGTCATATATCCTTCTTCACCATGTGTGTGAAGATGTTCTCTGATGGCTCCGTTCGAAACATGTTGTTTGCAGCGATGTTTAAGGGCATTAGTTGTGTAACCAATATAAGCGACACCGTTACAAGTGTCATGTGGGCGCGTAAATATGTAGACAACATGATGCGGGTTTTGTTTGCGCTGATGGTTTCAAAATTGTATTGTAACGCTTCGGTCTGTTGTATGCTCGTACTTTAACTTGAGCATATGGCAGCGTTGGAATAACATTACTCTTGATAATGGTTGTCGGTTGTTGTTCTTCAGTTTTTGCTGACGAACTTCATTGACCTTGGCAGTAAAAGTTGATTGTTTGCGTCTGCATTTTTATGATCAATATTGTTGTGTATTTGCTTTGAATAATTTAGTCTCTCAATTTTGCTTAACTGTGAAAGCCTTTTTGATTCAATCGAACTTTTGTTGATATTAATCATAAAATACGTCAAGGCCAAGAAGCGTAATGATGTTGTTTTGTACATAATTTCCAGCATATATATATATATATATATATATATATATATATATATATATATATATATATATATATATATATATATATATATATAGATAAAAAATTGAATAGACCAACAGTTCACTCAGAGACAATTTATTCTGTGTTTTTTGCAAGCGCTTTCGATGGTATACTTGCCATCTCTTCAGACACAGAAATAAGACTGAAATATAAAATCATTATACATTAGCATTGAGGGAAGGATTGGATTTTGAAATAAATATCTTCTCTTTCCTTTCCCTCTCAGCTTTGCATGCATTAAAATGTAACTGAAAAATAGGTGTAGCTACAAACTTAATATCCATGGCCTTAGCACAACATGAGATATGTTTGCTAACACAGAGTGGGGCAACTCTTGGGTTGTTAATGTGCTGTCGGTGCACAGTTATCCTATTTATGAAGAGATCTCCCGTTTGTCCGATATAGAAAGTGGAGCACCCATTACAACGGAGCAAGTATATCACGTTGAATGAGTAACAACTCATATTTGCTCGGATGTAGAATGTCGTTCCATTAATGTCTATACAATTGCCGACAAGTAAATGGGGACAGCATTTGCATATTTTATCTTGGCACTTTTGAACGCCTAGATACTCACGTTTTTTATTTTGTAGCATAGACAATAAGTTTTTTTGGTTGTTTGTACGATGCAATGAATTTACATTGTTTGAAAGTGTCCATCAACTTCAGACTCTCCGTAGCAGGTCGCATAAGATCATGAAATATGGTAGGGTTATTAGGGTTAAATGGTGTTATGAAAGGTAGGATCATCATGCTATTATTTTGTGTTTCTTCCATGTTAACTAATGAGCTTGCTTTGTTCATGCCGTCTTCCACGAGTTTCTTCGGATATCTTAATTTTAACAAAATCTCACACATTTCTGTCATCCGCATACTCTACATTTTATCTTCCGAAACTAATCCTTTTATTCTATATAATAAATTGAATGGTATGTTCCTTTTGATGTGCTGTGGATGAAATGAATAAAATGGAATATAACTAGCACTGTCCGTTGGTTTTCTGTAAATGGCCCCAACATAGGCAACTTGATTGACCACACTTTGCTACACCCGTTAAAACTGTTCGATTATTTTCCGATAGCATGTGCAACAAGGAAGAAGGCTGTCGATACGAAGGTCTGATGCGATATTCTTATATATATATAAGAATATATGATATATTAATATGATAAGGATATGTTAATAAGGCAGCTAAGCTTCGTCGATTTTTTCATCATCTGTTATAAGTAGGAGCTAAACTCGACTTCGTGAAACCGATGGCAATACCATTTTTTAGAGAGTAGTAGCTCGAAAATGATGATTTCCTTTAATATATTTTATCTTATGAGATCTATCAAACGTGCACTAAGGTGCGTACATCATGCGACAAGTGTGTCAATAGCTTGCTTGATTAAATTTTGAAATATTTATCTGATATTCAGAGCAGTTGTTCGTGAATCGCACGAGAATGTTTAAAAAGGGAAATAGTTAGCAGAAAGAGGAGTGGATATCAAGTTACTACGAGTATTTACAAGTGTACATAGTCGTCCTCTTCCCAATGTAGATCTTTAGAAGGCAGAAGACGTATTGATGTTTATCAATTTGACGTATTAACGGATTATCTACTCAGAACGTCATGGGCGTGCATGTGTGTGAAGGGGAGTGTGGGCAGTCACGAATACAAATACCAAAATATTATGAAAACAGAATGAGGAAAACGAAATTATGTCCCACTGAAATTCAAATTTCAACGGCGCCTTAGAATGGTTCGATATCAACGAATTTTACATTTTCTACTTACAGCAGTGCTGAAGTCAATGAAATGACGAACGCTGCAAGTAAAAAAGCATTCGTGTTCGCACAGATTCAAGGCGCTATTTAAAGAAATGAAACAACGGCACCATGCGTACCTACCTCATACCAAGTCAGTTCCTGCTTACCGTATGTTCTCCGAGTACATAAACATTGTTATGCAAGAAGTCATGGACATTCGCTCATTTAGCCACTTGATTTACATTTCGTACATACATGCATGCGCTCAAACTTTTTATAGGATATTACACATCCCAGAAAAATATCAGCATCCTAATACTGATCATTCACCTGAAGTTTGCTAATTACTATCCATGTTTCTAAGTATGAATGTTGGTGACACGGCACCCCTGCCATTCCAGGAGCTTTTCGTGGCGTCCAAGTATGCCGTGGCACTCCGGTTTGGAATCACATCAGTGACACATCAGTGATTTATCAATTACAATATGTTCAACATATCAAATGCTATTGTTTCTGTTTCACAACGATGTAATGCCTGAATGAGAAGCTGTCGAAAGCCTTGCATTTACACATCTGCGTCGTTTATTCCTCACAAACAATGAACTATCTTTTGCTGACTACTCGGAGGTCGACCATGAATAAAAATTATTTGAATTCGATTATCTAACAACTTCTATTTTCAGACTTGGGCCATATTAGAAGTGGTCCAAGATAGCAAAGAGACCTATATAGAGTAGACAGACCAGTTATGTGAAATTTTCACTGCATACGCTGAAATGCGCTATGTTCGCGGCTCAACATTTGAAAGTGAATTAAATGTAAACCAGACATCATTGACATCATTACCGTAAGACATCATATTTGCGTCTGTGGCTACTTTAAAACGTCGTACACGCCGGAAATTTACGGAAATGAAGTAGTCCAACCAAATGGCTCATCCGACGCTACGTCCTAACATATTAAATAGCGACATCAGTGCTGAATTCATTCAACATCCTGGATCGCGGGATTAAAATCCCTACTAGTGACACTAATAGTTCGTAGTTCGCAACTTACTGCAAAGGCATCATTGATGAAAGAAGAGACGTGAAGTAGCAGTGAAGCATGGTAGCAGTGCGCTGAGCAGCTGTTATAAGGACGCATGCTATCTCTACTGATGTATTGAACGTTCAGTGAGACTACGTAGGTGACTATGAACTTAAGTTGCTCGCATGTGCTGATCAAAACATCAGCAATCGATATTTTGTAGAAAGTAAAAGCAAAAAAGACTAAGCGTGAATTTGCGCCGTTAGGTCGGCGTTGAGGGACGTCATCAAAGTAGGAATGTACTTCAAGGCGTTAATTGTGCAGTTGTACAATAAGAACCATTGAAATACCTTTATTATTGTTGAGTGGACGAATCAAATTCGTCATTGGTATCGAAACTTGATTTCATCCTCAGTAGTTCTGATCCTGTAATGTACGCGTAGACTAGGGAAGCATTCTCTAGACAGAATTGGTCTTCTGCAAGTTAAACATTCACCCCACTTGTTCGTTATCAAAAGAAGCGATGTCAAGTCTACTCTGATAATAACTTGATTTAGAAATGAAAACCTGAGTTGACATATTGTCAGTCAAGCAAAAGTTACGCTCATGAGGTTAGGATTTATCTATCATCATGTTTAGTTTTTTTTCGACGAAAATACATCAAGGGAATGCTCAGAGAAAGCCCTTTCACCTCGTGTTTGATTCATTGCCATGCTCACATGTTTTCATATTGAAAATTTGAAATTTCTAAAAGTGGCGATTTTCACATTTTGTCCTCTGTCCACCTTATACAATGACAAGTACAGATGTATGGTGGCTCATTGAAAAGCTGAGAACATAAGCTCTCGAATGGTGTGTGACTTGCCAATGTAAGAGGAAACTGAAAGGCAGGAGAACCGATTGAAGTTTGGCATATTTTTGGTGGTCCGTTTTTTATGATCAACTCTGTATTTATAAAAATAAATATTCTGATTTATGCGGATGGGAGGATTCGTTCCAAGACAATACGAAGCGACACACCCAGTAAGCAAATTAATGCCTGCTGCTGGCGAGGAGTGCCCCGGGGAGGAGATGACCATTCCGATGCCATCGGGGTGCTACCATACCGAAGACAAAGCTGTTCACACAGGGTGAACAGCATTGGCGGGGCAGACAGCAACCCCAATGGTCCCACCCCACACCCTACCTCCGAAGAGGGACGGCGGCCATCGCTGATGGGACTTTGGACAAGGCATAGCCAGATATGTCAAAGTGATGACAAAGATATGCCACAGAGGACGCTTAAAGAGCTTTGTTCAAAGAGTTCGTTAAAATTTTTGCCCTGAAACATATTCTAATTAAGCTGAAGCAATTTTTGATAGCCTTAATAAATCTCAAGTGCGTGCTTTTGTGTGATATCTATGCCATCAAAAAGTTGTTGTATGTGTAGATTGTAGAGGTTCCAATGCCGATATTGGAGAGTCATGATCCCGGGCATGATTAGGATTTTAGCAAAGTTGTAAAATTCCATCTTAAGTAGAAAAATTGTTGAAAATTGGTGAAGTATATAAAGCTACCATAAATTCACACACAATAGACACCTGCTTTTCACACGTAAATATCGTAGAATCGTCAACGTTCGTTTTCGATGACCGACTGACGACTTTTGGCAATCCTGAGTTTCCGGCATTCCCAAGTACCGGAATCTCAAGTATGCAATCTTGATCATATTATTATACACCACGTGTGCATCAAGATATCACATTTATAGGTGTATGCGTATATCCCAGACCTGCCAACTGTCCCGGATTTTCCGGGACAGTCCCGGATTTTGGAGCTGTCCCGGATGTCCCGGAAAAGTTAAAATCCTGTCCCTGATTTTGAATTTATCAACCTAAGATGAATTCTAGATCGTTTAAGAACGCATATTTCAAAAATTTGCGCTGCCTAAGATAAGGAAACATGCATGATGAAGTTAGTGGATTTCTTAGTTGCATTGTTGCATTGTCTTTTGGCACTTATCCATATCATGACCTGGCTTGTGTCAGGCTGGGAATTCTTTCCATTTTCCATAGTAATGCTGATTCAAAACGAATTTTCAGTATGGTCAGAAAAGTTGGGACTGAATCCCGAGCTTCTATGTCCGTACCTACCCTCGAAGCGCTTCTGATAAATAAGATGGGATTCGGTGTACAATTAACTGATTCTGTTCTGACGAAGTGCAAAAAGGCAACAATGGACTTGAGGAAGTGATCACCGGAGACTTTTAGACTCTCTTAGCCTCTTCGACTTTTTGTCCTCAGATTAAATATAATATTTTAACATTCGCTGGCCAGCGCGCGAGCGGGAAGGTGAACTTCTCCTGCCTCGGGCGTTCAGTGACTTTATACCACCACTTTTTCGTTCTCGTCATCTATTGCTGCTCGCTCGATGCTTTCATATTGTGCTCCTTGTCCTCCTGTTCACTTTCCGATCGTCGTTTTCTGTGCTCTGCGTTACCTACCCCAGTAGTCAACCGATATCTGCAACTGAATCTGCTTTTTTCTTACTCAATTAGCAGTGACTAACATTGATGGCCTCATCTTCCCGCCTCATGTACACCCGTGACGTCCTCCTGCAGCTCCGCGCGCGCGCTCCTCCTCCCAGCCGTGCCATGAGACCTGTCTGGTTTCATGGCGTCCCCATTCGATCTAATCAACATGTTGAGCCTCAATCTATCCCTGCGTCACTCACATCGCTGTCGTGCACTGCGCCAAGTTTTCTTGCCAACCATGCGCCTGTGTCAAGTTCATGGTCTGTGTCTTCTCAAGCTTCCCAACCACATGCGTCATCGGAAACAGTGTTCTCGCCTTCTCTGCCCTCAAAGATTTCTACTCCCAAATCTATGCCTGTGTGTTGCTCGCCAGCTTTCCCTGACGATACGTCACATGCCATCTCAGTTCGCATCACACATCGTCATGGAAACTGGATTTCCCGGTCTATGGACGAGAATTCCGTACAAGGAAGAGGAATATCTCTCTCGCTTCTTGGTGCCTATTCAACGCCAGAGACAAACCACTCCGCATCACCGACTTAACAACTCGCCTTTTTCGAAAAGACAACCGTCCCTCATCCTTACTAACATAATCATCAATAACTTACTCATCAATAAGGTGGATGAGGTGGCAATGCTGACGAACAAGTACTCACCCGACTTCTCCATCATATGTGAAACATGGCTTGACACTACCATACCAGACAGTGCTATAGCCTGTAAAGGCTACAACATCTTCAGGAAAGATCGAAATCGCAATGGCGGAGGCATCTTATGTTACGTTCGAGATTCTCTCGTCTGCTCAACTCTGTCAGACAACGAGATACCTTCACTCCGTACTTGCAAATCGGAGATACTACCTATTTTAATGCCCAAGCTTCTTCTAATAACACTATATCATCCATTCTGGAACAGTGCTAGTGGCCATGAAGACGCCATCTCTTGCATAGTCAACATTATCGACTATTGTTTGTCATCTACTTCAGATCCTTCTGATACCAGAATCATTATAGCTGGCGACTTGAACGACCTACGGTTTCATACCGACGAAATTCAGCGACTTACTGGGACAACAGCCATGGTAAACTTTCCCACAAGAGGCTGCAACACTCTAGACCAAATTCTGACAAACATCCCTGTGACATGCAAACCTCAGACTTGGACCAATTGGGAAATCAGACCATTCAGTCATATTGCGGCTTGACAAGTCCTCCAACAGACCGTCTTGTATCAAGAAAGTAGTTCGTAAGGTCAATGCCTCAAACAAAGCTAAATTCTGTGAACTTATACATCAATTCGACTGGTCAGCATTAGTGAACTCAGAAAATTCCGTGGATTCAGCAACTTCTGTGTTCCAATCGTGCCTCTATGCTCTTTTCGATCACTGTTTCCCACTCGCACCGTACGTTTCCGGAACACTGACCCTCCCTGGATGAAGACATCCTTGAAAATTTTGATAGATGATCGTGATTGGGCGTTTAATTCAAACAAGAGACTTAAATATATTCGACTCCGCGACGAAGTCATACGCCATACTTACCATCTAAAACAAACCTATGTAAACACAGCTATAGCTTCCCGTAACTCAAAGAAAATCTGGAGTGTAATCAAAGATCTTAGCCGATCAAAACCGGATCGCAGTAACAATACAGCACCCTTCACAGCCGAACAACTAGCCGATTTCTTCGTCTCCATCCACGACAACGCCCGTAATACCAATGTTTCAGAGTGTCCACCGTCCTGCGACCACGGTTTCCACAATAATAGTGTGCAAGTTTCTGTTTCTGAAGTGCAATCAACACTAACAAACTTGAAGAAAAGAAGTCCAGGACCCGACGGAATTCCGTCTTGGATTTTTCGCGATTTCTCATCACTACTTGCCCCTGCTATTACTTCGCTATTCAATTCCAGTCTTCGCCATGGTCAAGTTCCTGCATGCTTTAAGTCTGCTTTCATTTCACCCATCCCAAAGTGCCCTCACCCTTCGGAATTGCAGCACTTTCGGCCGATTTCACTGCTTCCCACCCTTTCTAAGTGTCTTGAGCGCATTGTCACACAGAATTGGATCCTTCCGCATGTCATTGATAAAATCAGTGAAAAACAATTCGCCTACGTTCCTTCCAGAGGCACATCCGTCGCCATGACATTTTTGTACAACAAGATCTTGCAGTTTCTTGATGGTAAATCGGGGGCAGTGCGTGTCCTTACCGTCGATTTCTCTAAAGCTTTTGACATGTTGCCTCATGATGTTATAATCAATGCCTGTATAAAATTTTGTTTGCCACATTCAATTATCCTCTGGGTGCGCAGCTTCCTCACGGACCGCCATGCAGCAGTGCGGATTAATTCCTCTACGTCGAAGTGGTTCTCCATCTCTGCGGGCATTCCACAGGGAAGTGTCATCGGCCCGCTTGTATTTTGCATGGCTGTTGATAGTTTTCAACTCTTTTTTCTAATTCTTCCACTATTATGTACGCCGATGACCTAACTATTTTACATTTTGTGTGTGAGAGAGAGAGAGTGAGGAAGACCAGCTACAAGCAGAATTCGACAACGTCACTTCTTGGTCCGACACTATTGGACTCAAATTGAATTCTTCAAAATGTACAGTTTTAAATGTCATCACGAAAAATAATTTGATTGTTTCCCCCATCAAATCACAGAACGAACTTTTAAATACTGTTTCTTCGGTCAAACTCTTGGGAATGTACCTGTCCGCGGACCTTAAGTGGAATATCCATATTAACCATGCGATTTCCAAGGCGTGTCAAAGACTGTTCATTCTGTGGAATCTGAAAAAAGCAGGATTTCCTCCTTTCATGATTCGCAATGCATACTTGTCTTTCATAAGATCAGTTATTCTATATTGTTGTCCTGTCTTTGTAAATGCTTCAGGATACCTTTGGAGGAAACTAGAGAAAGATGAGCGCAGGCCGCGCAGATAATCGGCCAACCAATAATACCTCATATCAGAGAAACAGTTGACTCCATCTGTACGCAACTCATCCACAAAATTAACGACGATCAAAATCATCCCCTTCGACCTATTTTTGATGAAGCTTCAACCCGAGTGTCTCGTTCTACCCTTTCTATTCGCCCTCCTCTTACAAAAACTGTCCGCTTCAAATCATCGTTCATAATGTTTTGTAAATTGGTTCTTTCTTTCTTATGTTCTCATCATCATTTCTTGTAATAATTATGTGCGTATGAATGAATTGTATACTTACGTTTACGTTGTGTGATCTGTAATGCGTCTACCGATTTGTTCTTGTGGACCAATAAAGTTTCTATTATTATTATTATTATTATTTGTTAAATATGTATATGCTTTGATTTGTCCAGATAGATGTATCTCAATAGTTTTGTTATCTTTTATTAAAGTAATTTACCACTTATATTCACCACTTCCATTCTGATTAGAATAAACAAATCGCATTTTGTTTAATTGTTTGCGTTGTTGCGTGTACAGTAATAAAATCTTTACAGCTTATTTTGTTGCTTTCGTTGTGAAATTTGCAGGACATGATCAAGCCAAGTACTTTGAGGAATTTCTCACAGAATTCGAGACATAGCAATACTGGCAGATATGTCATTAAAGTCTCATGTCAGAAAGGCTTTACATTTGAACAAGTTTTGAATTCATTGCACGGCATCCTAGATAAAAGCGTCCGTAGCCTTGATCTTAGAGTTTGGTTTCTCGAACCTATGGGTAGGAATCTGAATTTAACCAACGACAGAGATTTAACTGTTAGGATTTCAAGAGTTGCTCTATATCGAAATGTTTATTCATTCGATCATTTGCCATCATAATCGACAAAATTCGCCAAGTCTTGTAGACCTTTAGTTTAACATTTTTATGGTCCACAGTTGCCTTGCTGTTATGAAATATACGTATTTATCATTTATAGGTGATATTTTTAGTAGTAAGCACATTCCAGACGCAAGGACAAAATGTGAAATGCTGAGTCATCAGGCTGACTCAGCCCACCCCCTCTGGCAGGAAGTGTGAGGGAGACGGCCAAGGATGTGTTGGGAGGAATGGGTCCGAGAAGAGGAAACGGGTCCCTCCCCCCCTCTGGAAGGAAGGAAGGAAGGAGGAGTGATGAGGCAAGGGGTGGCGAGGAAGGTGATGTGTGAGGAATAGTGTGTGGAAAGGGTGGATGTTGGTGTTGGGATGAGAAAGGCTGGAATTCGGCATGAAGGAGTGCTCGGATGAGAAAACGGAGGCCAGATTCGGACTCTGCGTGAAATTTTGGGTTAGGAAGGATGTTTCCAGCGACATTGGAGAGAAAAAGTTTTGAAGACCTCCCCCCCCCCTCCTCCTGCCAAACTTCCAACTTTGGTTGTAGACATCGTAGAAATTCGTGCAATAGCTCATTTGAAAGCTAAAAGTGAGAAAAAGGCAGTGAAAAGCTCAGTTTGAGTTAATTTTCTTGGGTTTAGGGAGGAAAATGGCAGGAAACCGTCAGAGTTGGAAAAGGCAGGTGTTGGTGGTTTTGGGATGAGAAAAGTCGTTTTTCGACAGGAAGGAGGCCTCGGATGGGAAAATGGAGTGCAAATTCGGACGTTTTGGCCAAAGTTGGGTCTAGGAACTTCTTCCCAACTCAATCGGAGAGAAAAAGTTTTGAAGACCTCCCCCCCCCCCTCCTGCCAAACTTCCAACTTTGGTGTTAGACATCGTAGAAAGTCGTGCCATAGCTCATTTGAAAGCTGGGAGTGAGAAAAATGCCGTGGAAAGCTCAGTTTGGACTCATTTTCTTGGGTTTAGGGAGGAAAATGGCAGGAAACCGTCAGAGTTGGAAAAGGCAGGTGTTGGAGGTTTTGGGATGAGAAAGTCCATTTTTCGACAGGAAGGAGTGCTCGGATGGGAAAATGGAGTGCAAATTCGGACGTTTTGGCCAAAGTTGGGTCTAGGAACTTCTTCCCAACTCAATCGGAGAGAAAAAGTTCTGACCTCCCCCCCCTCGGCACCGATCTTCCAACTTTGCTTCTAGTGGACGGATTTTGTCGTGCCATAGCTCGTTTGAAAGCTAAGAGTGAGACAAATTCAGTGAAACAAACGGCTTGTTCATATCTGTCTTCGTTTAGATGTGAGACGTCATTTAAGATTTTGGGAGATTGGCGAAAAACGACAGAGTTAGAATTTGGGACGTTTTGGGCTGTGGCTTCAAAACGAAGCATCGGATTGGAAAACGGATTTCAGATTTGGAATCAGCGTGAAATTCTACATCGGTATGGTGAATTTGAACGCAATCGGAGAGAAAAAATTTTCACTGACCTCCCCCCCCCCTCGGCACCGATCTTCCAACTTTGCTTCTAGTGGACGGATTTTGTCGTGTAATAGCTCGTTTGAAAGCTAAGAGTGAGACAAATTCACTGAAAGAATCGGCTTGTTCATATCTGTCTTCGTTTAGATGTGAGACGCCATTTAAGATTTTGGGACATTGGCGAAAAACGACAGAGTAAGAATTTTGGACGTTTTGGGCTGTAGCTTCAAAACGAAGCATCGGATTGGAAAACGGATTTCAGATTTGGAATCAGCGTCAAATTCTGCATCGGTATGGTGAATTTGAAAGCAATCGGAGAGTTTCAAGTCAATCGGAGAGAAAAATTTTCAACATTTTTTGAAAAAACGAGTTAGAATTTTTGCGATGGCTGCCTACTGTAGAGCCAAAACGAAGCATCGGATGAGAAAACGGAGGCCAGATTCGGATTCAGCGTCAAATTCTACACAGCAACGGTATATTTCCAGCTCAATCGGAGCACTAGAACCGGAGATAGATGGGTTTTCAGTGTTTGGATGATGGGTATTACGTCATCAGCTGATCGCCACACACTATATAAGTGGAAACTCGGCTTGTGGAAATCAGTTCTCCTCCCGACTGGGTTGGGGTAGGTGAACTCTGGAGCTCCGATGATAGCATTGGAAATCTGAAAAACCGGGTTTCTGTAAGAAACCGACTTAGAAAATTTCATTGCTGATATCAGCTAAGGCGTCAGACTTAGAGGTTAGCCAGGAGATGGCCTTCGTCTCCAGGCCATAAAAGACTCCAAAACTTTAAAGGCTTGTAACTTTGCTTCTACAAGTCCGTTTGACTTGATTCAAAAAAGGTTCGGTCGCTATTGACCTGCCCTAAGTGATAGACTACTTATAAAATTTCATAAGTAGTGCTAAAAAGTTGAAAAATTTAAATTCACTAGTCTTGGAGATTTTCTGGGGTTTTCGACCCTGCTGAAGTCAACTAGATAATTTTTAGTGAGTCAGTCTTCTCATGTTACAAGCAACTTTTCACTGAAAGCGAGCAAGACACGGAGAGTTTTGCTGTAATATTCCACTGACAGGGTGCTCCTTCGGGACGGCGGACGATGCCGTAGTGATAAGTGTGGCAAGGGAGTGTGTCATAGTTTAGACCGTAACCGCTGGGACAACTCATGTCTCATGTTGGGCATTTGACACAGTTCTCAACGTAGCACTTAGAACGCCAATCGGTTGAGTCTTAGCTATCTTGTCATGGGTGGCCTCTAAACATCTCCATTGCAAAACGCTGGTGAATCAAGCTCTCTACGGCTTGCTATCAAGCTACTATCAAAGTCTGTCAACCTCTTACCAACTCTACAGGTTTTCATGTCTGAGCCACATATGGACTAAGCGGCTTTTCTCTGAAAGCGAGCAAGACACGGAGAGTTTTGCTGTAATATTCCACTGACAGGGTGTTCCTTCGGGACGGCGGACGATGCCGTAGTGATAAGTGTGGCAAGGGAGTGTGTCATAGTTTAGACCGTAACTGCTGGGACAACTCATGTCTCATGTTGGGCATTTGACACAGTTCTCAACGTAGCACTTAGAACGCCAATCGGTTGAGTCTTAGCTATCTTGTCATGGGTGGCCTCTAAACATCTCCATTGCAAAACGCTGGTGAATCAAGCTCTCTACGGCCTGCTATCAAGCTGATCAAAGTCTGTCAACCTCTTACCAACTCCACCGGTTTTCATGTCGGGCGAACAAGTCATGGACGGTGCACGATTTTCGGTGTGATACTTCCTGTGGGTGATTTCGAGACAGCGGTGAAGTCCGTAGCTGCACGGGACGTGGGCAATGGTAATCCTTGTGAAACCTCTCTGCGTCATGTTTGCAATGTTTCGTCTCAACGTTGTACTCTGACCGCCAGGGCGACATTTAGCTATCTGCCACAGGTTACCTCATAAAATCTCCATTGCACTTGTTTCCCGACAGTTGGCCAACCATGTGAGAATGAACCATCAGTTCTTCTTGTCTCTATCACGGAGACGAATTGATGAATGGAATGAAGGGAGGACATTCATGCGCCACACGCAACACATCACAGACTTCTCTCTTCGCTAGTGAACAAGCTCTTGTCAGTGTCGTACAAAGGTTTTACTGTAACACAGGTTGATGTATAGTTAGAAAGTTTGATCATTGAAGGTTTATTCGTAAGTCTAATCAGAAAGTGTATCATGGTTTGCAAAAGCAAAGTTAGTATAATCAAATATTTTTACTGCGACACAGGTTGATGTATAGTTAGAAAATTTGATCATCGAACTTTATTCGTGAGTGTCATCAGAAAGTGTATCATGGTTTGTAAAAGCAAAGTTAGTGTAGTCAGAAACTTTATCATGTTGTA